>WBZZ01003600.1:47500-55000 GCA_019918135.1 Paulinella micropora
GAAACTCCACCACAGCCTTTCCGATTAACTGTTGAACACACGGGTCCTTGTAAGGATCGTATGTCGTCCCAGTTGACATGTTGATTTCCAAGGTGTCAAGGTCCAAGTTCCGAGATCAGGGTTCTTCCCAGTTTCTCCAAAACACTCCTTACCACCTGTAGTTTCCCTTGCCGCAAGTTGTAACGACTGAAAGCACTGTCTCACACGACCAGTACTAAGTACTGATTGTTGAGAAGCTACTCAGTTGGCACTCTCTCCAAGAGACAGCCAACAACAGTGACCGATTGCCCCCAGAGACTCTGTGCGTCGTTCCCAATTCCAAAAATTATTTTTCCAGAGTTCGAAAGAGGCAAAGGGACTCCAAATGTATTAAGCCTCTGACCGGAGGTCTACCCTTACGAGCTCAAAGGAAAGTAAAAAATGGAATTTAATAATGAACACAACTGATTCAAGACTCACCTCCACTTCTAGAGTAGACTGAAAGGAAAGTCAGGTTTGAACCCCAACAACAAACCAAAGGGGAAAACCGCTAAAAACGGAATGTCCCTTTGACACTTGTAAACAGATACGATGCGTTACGTCCGTAACCTGCACAAATGCCAAAACATACCACAAACAACAACACATAAGTGCAATTTCCCTTATTTAGCCATTAATTCCCAGTCACGGAAAAAAAACCAAATTTCACTGAATTTCCGTGACCTCTTTCCTTAACTTCAAACGGTTACTACATGTGTTGTAGAAGGATCGGGTCAACGCTATTAATGTGGGAGGTTATTCAATATGGATGCTACACAATAGTGTAATCTGCATCCTAAAAACCTTCTTCACGCCGGTAAACGGTTATGTGAATTATATAGGTTTTAAGCTCCTATGGGATGCAAGCTTGCTAGCTTTCCTCCCATATTCCTTATCCTAAAACAACATTAAAACCGGATGTATTAATCAGAACCGGAAATGTAATAAGAATTCATCTTAAAATACATTTAATAACAAGGAATTACTTCCACGAGTAAATTCCCGTAAACACCAATAGCGTAAAAACGATGCCACGGTAGTATACCGTGGGTGTTACAATAATAATAATAATAATAATAATAATAATAATAATAGTGCTTCTCTGTCAATGGCTGATGCATTTCTGCACATGCGCCTCCATCGTCTCACCCGTGAGGGGAGTACGAAGAATTGACGATAAGCTCTAATGACACCCCCGCAAGGGCAGTTCCAACACTTCCAGACGGACCGGTATGTTCAATGAAAATACTGGTCCAGACGGAGCGGTATGTTCAATGAAAATACTGGTGGCACCGACGGGAATCGAACTGGCGACAGGGCCCAGATGGTAGAACTTGACCACTGGGCTATCACGGTGTCCAGAATAATAATAATAATAATAATAATACTATAATATTAATAATTTACTATATCTGAGGCGTACTGATGCAGCTAATGGCATATCCTCAACGGACATAAGCATCCAATACCCTTGTTCGAGGTCCTCCACCCCCCCGTGTCAGTCTCTCGCCTGATGATCGGGGCCACCGATGGAGCTCCTGAGGGCAAGACTGCACTAAGCCGAGGTTATTCCGCAGTTCCAGCAACCTCTTGCAAGACGTCACCGAATGTGCAAGTGCATACACCAAGCGCGGTTGCTAGAGCTGCCTCGAAACCCCACCCATAACAATCTGGTGTCTGCTGGGTCCTGGGCTATCAACCAGCATATGCGGAGTTTAAGATCTTTTACGCGCGCAACGACCCTCCTCCCCAGCATCTACCACCAAAGGGTTATGAGTTGGCGTCACAGTTTAACGCCTTGAGGCCATTGGGCTGGAACTCTGTTTAGCAAGTGTGACTAGGTTTTTTCATCGGGATTTCCCTCAAATATGTCACAGTCAACACTCCAATTTCCTATATCTGAGGCGTACTGATGCAGCTAATGGCATATCCTCAACGGACATAAGCCTCCAATACCCTTGTTCGAGGTCCTCCACCCCCCCGTGTCAGTCTCTCGCCTGATGATCGGGGCCACCGATGGAGCTCCTGAGGGCAAGACTGCACTAAGCCGAGGTTATTCCGCAGTCCCAGCAACCTCTTGCAGGACGTCACCGAATGTGCAAGTGCATACACCAAGCGCGGTTGCTAGAGCTGCCTCGAAACCCCACCCATAACAATTTGGTGTCTGCTGGGTCCTGGGCTATCAACCAGCATATGCGGAGTTTAAGATCTTTTACGCGCGCAACGACCCTCCTCCCCAGCATCTACCACCAAAGGGTTATGAGTTGGCGTCACAGTTTAACGCCTTGAGGCCATTGGGCTGTATAATAATAATAATAATAATAATAATAATAATAATAATAATAATAATAATAATAATAATAATAATAATAATAATAATAATAATAGTGCTTCTCTGTCAATGGCTGATGCATTTCTACACATGCGCCTCCATCGTCTCACCCGTGAGGGGAGTACGAAGAATTGACGATAAGCTCTAATGACACCCCCGCAAGGGGCAGTTCCAACACTTCCAGACGGGCCGGTATGTTCAATGAAAATACTGGTCCAGATGGATCGGTATGTTCAATGAAAATACTGGTGGCACCGACGGGAATCGAACTGGCGACAGGGCCCAGATGGTAGAACTTGACCACTGGGCTATCACGGTGTCCAATAATAATAATAATAATAATAATAATAATAATAATAATAATAATAATAATAATAATAATAATAATAATAATAATAATAATAGTGTATCTCCTGCCAATTGCTGAGCCAAAAGGCCATGTGCATCCAGTCCTCCATTCCATAAGGAAAGTCTCCACACCAATCGGTGGAATAAAGGAAGTGACGGCATAGAACATTACTCTAGGAGCTTTATACCAATCAGCCCATGGAAAGGACCGATGGCCTATGTACTCCCTAAATAATAATAATAATAATAATAATAATAATAATAATAGTAATAATAATAGTAATAATAATAATAATAATAATAATAATAATAATAGTGCTTCTCTGTCAATTGCTGATGCATTTCTGCACATGCGCCTCCATCGTCTCACCCGTGAGGGGAGTACGAAGAATTGACGATAAGCTCTAATGACACCCCCGCAAGGGCAGTTCCAACACTTCCAGACGGACCGGTATGTTCAATGAAAATACTGGTCCAGACGGAGCGGTATGTTCAATGAAAATACTGGTGGCACCGACGGGAATCGAACTGGCGACAGGGCCCAGATGGTAGAACTTGACCACTGGGCTATCACGGTGTCCACTAATAATAATAATAATAATAATAATAATAATATACAAAAAAAAAAACACAAAAAGCTAGCATTGTATAAAATAGTTCGAACTGTATAAAATGGTTTGATCGATGTAAAATAGATAAATATTTATCAGTTTTATACAGATCAGTGAACTATCTCACGCACGTTCAACTTTGAATAAAAATCTAACTTTTTATACAAGTTGAACTTTTTATATAAGTTCAAATTTTTTCATACACATTTCACTTTTTATATAAGTTTAATTTTTTATAATTAAAACTTTCAAACTAAGCTTCTGTCGCGAAATTTGAATGTCGTCAGTAATATTTTTGTTTAAAAAAAACTTTTTTTAAAAAAAAAGGTCAACGAAAACTTGAAGCAATACTTTTGCACTTGCTATTCACAATTAAGTAATTTGCTTATCTGGCTGCTCAATTCCTGCACAATTCTTGACTGTCCTGCTGCTCAATTCCTGCATAATATTATGTGAAAAAGAAGTTTGGACGTAAAAAAGCGTCACGAACTAACGAACGAACACACGAAAAAAACAAATTCAATGGTGTACGCGGCGGAATGAGCAAAAAATAGTTGGGGAGGTATGTGCCCTGCGGGCCGAAGATCAGTTGCGCAAAAAAGAAAATTACTACTTCTTAATATTAATACTTGCCTCGAAGCTTCGACGACTACAAATAAACTTGACAACATTACCAATAGGTAGGCTCTGACGTTAACATCAAAAACGAGTGACCACTATCACTAGATTCTAAGTACTAGGAGTAGGTAGTAGACTGTAGTAATTACTAAGTTAGTAGCAGTAGCAGTAGAAGTAGTAGTAGTAGTAGTAGTAGTAGCAGTAGTAGTAGTAGTAGTAGTAGTAGTAGTAGTAGTAGTAGTAGTAGTAGACGACGACGACGACGAAGAAGAAGAAGAAGAAGAAGAAGAAGAAGAAGATGATGATGATGATGAAGAAGAAGAAGAAGAAGAAGAAGAAGAAGAAGAAGAAGAAGAAGAGGAAGAAGAAGTAGTAGTAGTAGTAGTAGTAGTAGTAGTGTCAAGGAGTAAATAAATCTCTTGAATTTCGTTCAAGAATCGAAAAAAGAAACACCATGGATTTTCTCCTTAAAGTTCGACTTCGGTTTGCCAAAACTTACACTCAAGACTAGTCAAGCAAGTGGCAAAATCACCCAGGTATGAACTCGTCTTTCTCAATCAATATTTGAGCTATCAAATTGCTGAGCACGCCAATTAAAAGCTCTTGTCCTGAGCTTTCGAATAATGGTTTGACATTGTCAAACCACTGTGACCGACGGAGAACATTGAGATCACACTTGAAGGGTTTCGCCACTTGAGTGTCGTCACTACTCGCATAATTACATCTTTTCCAACGCAAGTTCACTAGAGTCCGCCCCGCGCGCTAGCTTAGGGGGTTTGTCCTGGTTGTCGTGCCTGTCGTGCCTGTCGCTTGCCTCGGCATCCTCATCCAGCAGAGCCTCGCTGAGCGCGGAGCGGAAGCCGCGGTGCTGCTTGTCCGGCCTGTGGGTACCCAGGCCCAGACCGAAACCTAAGCCTCGCCCGCCAGAGAGCGAAGAGAAGGTGGCGGCGTCGTCGTAGGTGAGGTAGGGCACGACTCCTGGAGAATGAGAGAGAGAGAGAGAGTGTGTGTGTGAGTGAGTGAGTGAGTGTGTGTGTGTGTGAGAAAGAGAGAGAGAAAGAGAGAGAGAGAGAGAGAGAGAGTGTGTGTGTGTGTGTGTGTGTGAGAGAGAGAGAGAGAGAGAGAGAGAGCGCATCACCAAGGAAAGTGGCACCGCCTAGTATGTTGCCCAGCGTGGCCGCCAGCAGGTTTCTCCATAGAAACGCACCTAGAAACATATGTAGAATATACATGCAGCACCTAGATGTGCGTGTGTGTGTGCGTGTAAAGAGAGAGAGAGAGAGAGAGAGAGAGAGAGAGAGAGAGAGAGAGAGAGAGAGAGAGAGAGAGAGAGACTACCTAACGTAACTTCGGCGCCCTCCAGCATACCTATGTATGTACGTGTAATCATGTGTATTCATGCATGCATATATATATTTATGGATGTGTGTGATGACTAATCTATGCATGTCATGCATGTCTAACCAATCATGATGCACAACACGTTCGCCATGCAGTGTTTCGAACTGATTGGAGGTAAAAGTGAATACGTGGATGTGTGTAATGTATGCCATGTAGGTAATGTATGTCTGACCAATCATGATGTAGAATAACATTGGCTATGCAGTGTTCCAAGCGATGGAGGTGAAAGTGAACACGTGGATTTGTGTCATGTATGCTAAGTATGTTTGTATGTCTGACAATCATGATGTAAAACACGTTGGCTAGGCAGCATTCCAAACCGATGGAGGTGAAAGGAAGCACGTAGATGTTTGTAATGTATGTAATGCATGTCTGAGCCATGATGATGTAGAACAAGTTCGCCATGCAGTGTTCCAAACCGATGGAGGTGAAAGTGAATACGTGGATGTGTGTAATGTATGCTATGTAGGTAATGTATGTCTGACCATCGTGATGCAGAATACGTTGGGTATGCAGTGTTCCAAAGCGATGGAGGTGAAAGTATGTTTATTTCTGCATGTCATGCATGCATGTACATATGCATGATTGTGTGATTGATGTACGAATCTAATGTATAAGTGACCGATCATGATGTAGAATACATTGGCTATGCAGTGTTCCAAACCGATGGAGGTGAAAGTGAACACGGGCCACCAGATGCCGAAGATCTGAGAGAATGAGAGAGAGAGAGAGAGAGATGTATGCCTTCTCTCTCTCTCTCTCTCTCTCTCTCTATCTATCTCTGCCTGTGTTGGTGTGTTTGTTTGTGTGTGCGTAAGTGTTTGAGTGTTAGTCTGTGTGATTCTTGCCTTGGAAATAGTATCATTGGCCGTCAGCGCTTGCCACCATGCCAGGCACACCTGCGTATAACATATACATCCGTGTATTATTATTATTATTACTATTATTATTATTACTATTATATTATTATTATTATTATTATTATTATTTTATTATTATTATTATTATTATTATTATTATTATTATTATTATTATTATTATTATTATTATTATTTACCATCTGGGCCCTGTCGCCAGTTCGATTCCCGTCGGTGCCACCAGTATTTTCATTGAACATACCGATCCGTCTGGACCAGTATTTTCATTGAACATACCGGCCCGTCTGGAAGTGTTGGAACTGCCCTTGCGGGGGTGTCATTAGAGCTTATCGTCAATTCTTCGTACTCCCCTCACGGGTGAGACGATGGAGGCGCATGTGCAGAAATGCATCAGCCATTGACAGAGAAGCACTATTATTATTATTATTATTATTATTATTATTATTATTATTATTATTAGGACACCGTGATAGCCCAGTGGTCAAGTTCTACCATCTGGGCCCTGTCGCCAGTTCGATTCCCGTCGGTGCCACCAGTATTTTCATTGAACATACCGGTCCGTCTGGAAGTGTTGGAACTGCCCTTGCGGGGGTGTCATTAGAGCCTATCGTCAATTCTTCGTACTCCCCTCACGGGTGAGACGATGGAGGCGCATGTGCAGATTTGCATCAGCCATTGACAGAGAAGCACTATTATTATTATTATTATTATTATTATTATTACTATTATTATTATTATTATTATTATTATTATTATTATTATTATTACTATTATTAGGGAGTACATAGGCCATTGGTCCTTTTCAATGGGCTGATTGGTATAAAGCTCCTAGAGTAATGTTCTATGCCGTCACTTCCTTTATTCCACCGATTGGTGTGGAGACTTTCCTTATGGAATGGAGGACTGGATGCACATGGCCTTTTGGCTCAGCAATTGGCAGGAGATACATTATTACTATTATTATTACTATTATTATTACTATTATTATTATGATTATTATTATGATTATTGCGCATGTGCAGAAATGCATCAGCCATTGACAGAGAAGCACTATTATGATTATTATTATGATTATTATTATGATTATTGGACACCGTGATAGCCCAGTGGTCAAGTTCTACCATCGGGCCCTGTCGCCAGTTCGATTCCCGTCGGTGCCACCAGTATTTTCATTGAACATACCGGTCCGTCTGGAAGAGTTGGAACTGCCCTTGCGGGGGTGTCATTAGAGCCTATCGTGAATTCTTCGTACTCCCCTCACGGGTGAGACGATGGAGGCGCATGTGCAGATTTG
>WBZZ01003600.1:70000-90693 GCA_019918135.1 Paulinella micropora
GTATGTATATATGTATGTATGTATGTACATGCCGAAAATTTGGACCAGTTGATCATTTGTCGCTGCTTTTTTGTTGCTGCTGTTGATACACATACATACATACATACATACATACATACATACACACACACATGTACATGTATGAATATTTGTGCATAGGGATTTTTCACACTGCCTTGGCCAGTCTTGTTGCTCATTGTTGTCTTCCTCGTGACCCCGCTGTCGTTCCAGAAAGATCTGTCTATTCTCCGCTACTCCTCCTTGCTAGCCTTCGTTTGCTCCTTCTACCTCACAGTGGTATATTACATACATACATACCTACGTACGTACGTATATACATGCATACAAACATGCATGCATGCATACATACATACATAGGTTATCATGATGAAGTTCAACAAGTTAGGCTCCAAGTCCTTTCTGTTGGAAGTCACCTCCAGAAAGGTACACACGAACATTAAATTGATTTACATGACATTCGCATGACATTTGCATGACATGAATTATATTTACATGTACATTTACATAACATTTACATAACATTTACATAACATTTACATAACATTTACACTACATTTACATAACATTTACATAACATTTACATAATATTTACATAATATTTACATAACTTTGCATAACATTTACATTACATTTATATTACATTTATATTACATTTATATTACATTTATATTACATTTATATGACATTTACATGACATTTACATGACATTTACATTACATTTACATTTACATTTACATTTACATTACATTTACATTACATTTACATTACATTTGGATTACATTTGCATTACATTTATATTACATTTAAATTACATTTACATTACATTTAAATTACATGTTGATTGCATTAAGTCCATTCTGGAAGGCACATCCAGATAGGTTACACATGATCCTTAACATATCGTTTGTATTACATTAAGATTTATATTTAGATTTACATTTAGAGATTTACATTTAGATTTACATTTAGATTTACATTTAGATTTACATTGTGTAAACACGATTAGATTTACATTTCGATTTACATTTAGATTTACATTTACGGACAGATATACATACACATTCGGACATACATGCAATACTTCAGACATTTCTGGAGTTATTATTATTATTATTATTATTATTATTATTATTATTATTATTATTATTATTATCATTATTATTATTATTATAGGGAGTACATAGGCCATCGGTCCTTTCCATGGGCTGATTGGTATAAAGCTCCTAGAGTAATGTTCTATGCCGTCACTTCCTTTATTCCACCGATTGGTGTGGAGACTTTCCTTATGGAATGGAGGACTGGATGCACATGGCCTTTTGGCTCAGCAATTGGCAGGAGATACACTATTATTATTAATAATATTATTATTAATATTATTATTATTATTATTATTATTATTATTATTATTATTGTTATTATTATTATTATTATTATTATTAAGGCACATGTCCAGGATCTGGATCTGATGCTATAGTCTGAGGAAGCCTATTATTATTATTATTATTATCATTATTATTATTATTATTATTATTATTATTATTATTATTATTATTATTATTATTTAGGGAGTACATAGGCCATCGGTCCTTTCCATGGGCTGATTGGTATAAAGCTCCTAGAGTAATGTTCTATGCCGTCACTTCCTTTATTCCACCGATTGGTGTGGAGACTTTCCTTATGGAATGGAGGACTGGATGCACATGGCCTTTTGGCTCAGCAATTGGCAGGAGATACACTATTATTATTATTATTATTATTATTATTATTATTATTATTATTATTATTATTATTATTATTATTATTATTATTATTATATTGGACACCGTGATAGCCCAGTGGTCAAGTTCTACCATCTGGGCCCTGTCGCCAGTTCGATTCCCGTCGGTGCCACCAGTATTTTCATTTAACATACCGGTCCGTCTGGAAGTGTTGGAACTGCCCTTGCGGGGGTGTCATTAGAGCCTATCGTCAATTCTTCATACTCCCCTCACGGGTGAGACGATGGAGGCGCATGTGCAGATTTGCATCAGCCATTGACAGAGAAGCACTATTATTATTATTATTATTATTATTATTATTATTATTATTATTATTATTATTATTATTGTGGCACCGCGATAGCCCAGTGGTTAAGGTCTACCATCTGGGACCTGTCGCCAGTTCGATTCCCGTCGGTGCCAGTATTTTCAAAGGATATTTTCTTTGAAAGTATTGGTCTGTCTAGAAGGCTTGGAGCTGCCTTGCGGGGGTGTCAGTAGAGCCTATCGTCAAATCTTCGTAATCCCCTCACGGGTGAGACGATGGAGGCACATGTGCAGAAATGCATTCGCCATTGACTGAGAAGCACTATTATTATTATTATTATTATTATTATTATTATTATTATTATTATTATTATTATTATTATTATTATTATTAGGGAGTACATAGGCCATTGGTCCTTTTCAATGGGCTGATTGGTATAAAGCTCCTAGAGTAATGTTCTATGCCGTCACTTCCTTTATTCCATCGATTGGTGTGGAGACTTTCCTTATGGAATGGAGGACTGGATGCACATGGCCTTTTGGCTCAGCAATTGGCAGGAGATACATTATTATTATTATTATTACTATTATTACTATTATTATAGCCCAGTGGTCAAGTTCTACCATCTGGGCCCTGTCGCCAGTTCGATTCCCGTCGGTGCCACCAGTATTTTCATTGAACATACCGGTCTATTTCTGGACCAGTATTTTCATTGAACATACCGGCCCGTCTGGAAGTGTTGGAACTGCCCTTGCGGGGGTGTCATTAGAGCTTATCGTCAATTCTTCGTACTCCCCTCACGGGTGAGACGATGGAGGCGCATGTGCAGAAATGCATCAGCCATTGACAGAGAAGCACTATTACTATTATTACTATTACTATTATTATTACTATTATTATTATTATTATTATTATTATTATTATTAATGGCCTCAAGGCGTTAAACTGTGACGCCAACTCATAACCCTTTGGTGGTAGATGCTGGGGAGGAGGGTCGTTGCGCGCGTAAAAGATCTTAAACTCCGCATATGCTGGTTGATAGCCCAGGACCCAGCAGACACCAGATTGTTATGGGTGGGGTTTCGAGGCAGCTCTAGCAACCGCGCTTGGTGTATGCACTTGCACATTCGGTGACGTCTTGCAAGAGGTTGCTGGGACTGCGGAATAACCTCGGCTTAGTGCAGTCTTGCCCTCAGGAGCTCCATCGGTGGCCCCGATCATCAGGCGACAGACTGACACGGGGGGGTGGAGGACCTCGAACAAGGGTATTGGAGGCTTATGTCCGTTAAGGATATGCCATTAGCTGCATCATTACGCCTCAGATATAGTATTGTTATTATTATTGTTATTATTATTATTATTGTTATTATTATTGTTATTATTATTATCGTTATCATTATTATTATTATTATTATTATTATATTATTATATTATATTATATTATATTATATTATATTATATTATATTATATTATATTATATTACATTACATTATATTATATTATATTATATTATATTATATTATATTATATTACATTACATTACATTACATTATATTACATTATATTATATTATATTATATTATATTATATTATATTATATTATATTATATTATATTATATTATATTATATTATATTATATTATATTTTGAGGTACTCGTGGGAGAACTCAGCCTCTACAACTTCTTCAAAGCTTGTCCGATATTTATCTACGCTTACACCTGCCATCCCAACGTGTTACCAGTCTATTTTGAACTCAAAAGGCCTTCGCAAGAACGCATCACGCGCGTAGCAGGCCCGACTCTCTCTCTCTCTCTCTCTCTCTCTCTCTATCTCTCTCTCTCTCTCTCTCACACACACACACACACAGATACACACACGTACACACACACACACACACTCTTGTTGTTTGTTGTTGTTTGTTGTTGTTTGTTGTTGTTTGTTGTTATTTGTTGTGTTGTTGTTGTGTTGTTGTTGTTGTTGTGTTGTTGTGTTGTTGTTGTGTTGTTGTTGTTGTTATCATTATTATTATTATTGTTAACATGCGTGCATGCATGTATGTGTCTATATAGGCTACGCACTATGGACGTGCTCCCTCCTGTACATGTTGATTGGCATGTACGTCTTTATCACTTTTGAGGAAAAAACGGCGGGAAATTACCTAACTAACGACTTCCATGGGTAGCCTTTGCCCTTTCTTCTAGTACATTTCATGATTATCAATATAAATATGAATATCAATATCAATACTAATGCCAAATTCAATACCAATACCAATACCAATATCAATATCAATATCAACATCAATATCAATATCAATGCCAATATCAATGTTAATAGGGACATCTTCATCCTAATCGGTATCCTCGGGTTCTCCCTATCGGTGTTGCTTGCTATTCCCCTCTTCGTGCATGCCGCCCGTATCAATCTGGGTATGTAGTGTATTAATGCTTGCAGTGTTTGTAATGTTTGCAATATATGTAAATGTATGGACGTATTGTATACAATTCTTGCTTGCTATTCCCCTCTTCGTGCATGCCGCCCGTATCAATCTGGGTATGCAGTGTATGTAATGCTTGCAGTGTTTGTAATGTTTGGAATATATGTAAATATATGGACGTATTGTATACAATTATTGCTTGCTATTCCCCTCTTCGTGCATGCCGCCCGTATCAATCTGGGTGTGTAATGTATGTAATGCTTGCAGTGTTTGTAATGTTTGCAATATATGTAAATATATGAACGTATTGTATACAATTATTGCTTGCCATTCCCCTCTTCGTGCATGCCGCTCGTATCAATCTGGGTGTGTAATGTATGTAATGCTTGCAGTGTTTGTAATGTTTGCAATATATGTAAATATATGGACGTATTGTATACAATTATTGCTTGCCATTCCCCTCTTCGTGCATGCCGCTCGTATCAATCTGGGTGTGTAATGTATGTAATTCATGTAAAGTTTGTATGTGATCTATGTATTGTATACAATTGTTGCTTACCATTCCGCTCTTCGTGCATGCCGTCCGTATCAATCTGGGTATGTAATAAAAATGTAATGTATGTAATATTTGTAATGTTTGCAAAATATGAAATGTATGTGTGTATTGAATACAATGGTTGCTTGCCATTTCATTCTTCGTGCATGCCGCTGGTGTCAACCTGGGTTATATGTAATATATGTATTATATACAATGTATGTAATGTATCTTGAAGTAAAATTTGAAGTAAAAGAACAGTAGACAGTATGAAGACAAGTTTTGGTTGTCATGTACGTAATTGTGTAGTACATGTCATGTATGTCATGTATGTCATACATTTCATGTATTTCATGTATCTGGTGTATGTTATATAGGCACTCTCTTTGTAAATCGAGAAGACGTCCATTCAAACCCCTTTTTAAGGTAGGTAGATAAATTGGTAGATTATGTATGTATATTAATATAATATAATACTTACAGGCATACATACATACATACATACATACATACATACATACTTTTTCACGCAGGTATGGGTTGACTATACTGTGGTTGGCGTCGACGAGTACATCGCGATATATAATATATCATACATAGACGCAGAGTAACAGAACATATGTATAATATAAGATAAAAAAATGCAAGTATGGGCTGACTATCCTGTGTGGTTGGCGTTCACAAGCTACATCGCAATCTATAACATATCATACACATAGATGCAAAGTAACAGAAAAAACAAACAAAGAAACAAACAAACAAAAATGTAGGTACGGGTTGACAATCTTGTGGTTGGCGTCGACGAGTTACATCGCCATCAGTGTGGCTCGCATACAGGTACGTATGTATGATTTGTATGTATGTATGTATGTATGTATGTATGCAAGTATGTAGCCCCTGCTGGGTCTGTTGGGATCTACAACAAACCCTACCATCTGCTCTTCTGCTACTACTCAAGTATGCATGTATGCTTCTACTTCCATCTGCTTTATCATACCCTTCTGCTGCCTGCTCAAGTATGCATGCATGCAACTATGTTTTTATCGGTCACCTCCACAAAATATGGTCAGGTTACCGATAAACTACATATGCGGCGCGCCAAATTGACGTGTTTTGCGGGCTCGCCGGCCCGGCTCGCCCGCAAAACATGTCAAATTTGTGGGTAGCCGCATAATATACTAGTATTTAGCACGTGCTGGGGCTGTTGGGCTCAACAACAAACCCTACCATCTGTTTTATCCTTACCCTTCTCCTATCTACTCAACTATGCATGTATGCATGCATGTATGTTGTATATAGCCCGTGCTGGATCTTTTGGGATCTACAACGAACCCTATTATCTGCTTCATCCTTGCCCTTCTGCTACCTGCTCAAGTACGCATGTATGCAGCTATATGTTTGTATGCAGCCCGTGCTGGGTCTGTTGCGCTCAACCACAAACCCTACCATCTGCTTTACATCCTTATCCTTCTGCTACCTACCTTAAGTATGCATGTATGCAAGTATGTTTTTTTGTATGTAGCCCGTGCTGGGTCTTTTGGGTTCAACCACGAAGCCTACCATCTGCTTTCTATCCTTACCCTTCTGCTACCTACCTTAAGTATGCATGTATGCAAGTATGTTTCTTTGTATGTAGCCCGTGCTGGGTCTTTTGGGTTCAACCACGAACCCTACCATCTGCTTTATCCTACCCTTCTGCTACCTACTGAAGTTTGCTCCGGACAAGGTACTTACTATTTAAAATCATACAAACATTCATGCATGCATGCATACATGCATGCATATATACATACATAACCTACCATCTGCTTTATCCTACCTTTCTGCTACCTCCTCAAGTTTGCTCCTGACAAGGTACTTCATGCATGCATACATACACACAAGCATGCATACATGAATACATACATACACACACACCATCTGCTTTATCCTACCCTTCTACTACCTACTCGAGTTTGCTCCTGACAAGGTACTTCATACATACATACATACATACATACATACATACATACATACCATACCATACATACAATACATACATACCATACATACCTACATACATACATACATACATAAATACACGACCTGCTTTATCCTACCTTTCTTCTACTTGCTCAAGTTTGCTCCGGACAAGGTACTTCATGCATACATACATACAAACATCCATGCATGCATGTACAAACATACATACCCTACCATACTTTATCTCACCTTTCTGCACAAGTTCGCTGCGGACAAGGTAGTTCATGCATACATACATGCATACATACATGCATACATACATACATACATACATACTTACTTACTAACTTACTTACTTACTACTTAAATACATACATACATACATACATACATACCTCACCAACCGCTTTATCCTGTCCTTCTGCTATCTGCTCAACGTTCGCACCGGATTAGGTACTTCAATCTTGCCTTAACTTATCATAACTTATCTAAATGAGTGTGTGTATGTACGAACAGGAGGCACCGCTCGAGAAGCACCTGATCAAGATCCTGCTGCCTATCGTGCTAGCAGTAACTTGCTGTTGCTTAGCGATTCAATTTCAAAGCTGGTCGTAAAAAGCTTCGTTAACAACAATCACAACTTCGGGTTTCGGGCGTGAAAGAGCTACCATAGGCCAGCAAAAAAAAAAAAAAAAAAAAAAAAAAAAAAAAAAAAAAAAAAAAAAAACTGGCCTGCTGTGGCTCTCTCGCACCCGGAACCAAAGTTTAGGCTTCTTTCTAGTCAGGTCCCCAGCCGCAAAATCCGCTTTTGCTGGCCTGCGGTGGCTCTCTCGCACCCGGAACCAAAATTTAGGCTTCTTTCTAGTCAGGTCCCCAGCCGCAAAATCCGCTTTTGCTGGCCTGCGGTGGCTCTCTCGCACCCGGAACCAAAATTTAGGCTTCTTTCTTGTCAGGTCCCCAGGCGCAAAATCCGCAAAAATTTCCAAATTTTTTTACCACTTCTCTAGGTTGCAGCGTGAGAGGACGGACGACAGAGTTTGTCTCAATACACTGTACTGTTTTTTTTTTACATCAGATTTTCATATTACCATCATTTTTGAATGTAAATATTGGATTTGATCAAAGCACATTTGCTAATTTGTACACGAATAATAATAATAATAATAATAATAATAATAATAATAATAATAATAATAATAATAATAATAATAATAATAATAATAGTGCTTCTCTGTCAATGGCTGATGCATTTCTGCACATGCGCCTCCATCGTCTCACCCGTGAGGGGAGTACGAAGAATTGACGATAAGCCCTAATGACACCCCCGCAAGGGCAGTTCCAACACTTCCAGACGGGCCGGTATGTTCAATGAAAATACTGGTCCAGAAATAGACCGGTATGTTCAATGAAAATACTGGTGGCACCGACGGGAATCGAACTGGCGACAGGGCCCAGATGGTAGAAAATAATAATAATAATAATAATAATAATAATAATAATAATAATAATAATAATAATAATAATAATAATAATAATGTATCTCCTGCCAATTGCTGAGCCAAAAGGCCATGTGCATCCAGTCCTCCATTCCATAAGGAAAGTCTCCACACCAATCGGTGGAATAAAGGAAGTGACGGCATAGAACATTACTCTAGGAGCTTTATACCAATCAGCCCATGGAAAGGGACCGAAGGCCTATGTACTCCCTAATAATAATAATAATAATAATAATAATAATAATAATAATAATAATAACAATAACAATAATAATAATAATAATAATAATAATAATAATAATAATAATAATAATAATAATAACGTTTCTGATATATCACTTTGTAATAACGAGCGTAAGTTGGGCGTTGTGACCTTCATGTATATGACTTAATGTATAATATGTATATTACTTGATGTTCATTATTTAACGCAACTATCACTGGATGCAAACAAAGTCGGACAATGTATCAAACCGTGACGTTTCATCATCATGTTTAACTGATGTAACGACTTTACATATACTGTTTCTTTTGATGTAATACTAATATAGCTTGATTAATAGCTTGACTCTGTAGAGACACCTTTTTTACCACCTTCGTTCTCATACTTTGTCTGCCCATCATCCCTACGACCGGCAAGTTTCTATTAAAAGAGTGATTGCGCTGAAGCAAATTTGCAAACACTTTGAATAATAATAATAATAATAATAATAATAATAATAATAATAATATGTGTGTGTGTGTGTATCGTCTGCCAATTGCTGAGCCAAAAGGCCATGTGCATCCAGTCCACCATTCCATAAGGAAAGTCTCCACACCAATCGGTGGAATAAAGGAAGTGACGGCATAGAACATTTCTCTAGGAGCTTTATACCAATCAGCCCATGGAAAGGGACAGATGGCCTATGTACTCCCTAATAATAATAATAATAATAATAATAATAATAATAATAATAATAATAATAATAATGATAATAGTGCTTCTCTGTCAATGGCGGATGCAAATCTGCACATGTGCCTCCATCGTCTCACCCGCGAGGGGAGTACAAAGATTTGACCGATAGTTCTACTGACACCCTTGCAGTGCAGCTCCAAGCCTTCCAGACAGACCAATACCTTCAAAGAAAACCTACTTTGAAAATACTGGCACCGACTGGAATCGAACTGGCGACAGGTCCCAGATGGTATCGAACTTGACCACTGGGCTATTACGGTGCTAAATAATAATAATAATAATAATAATAATAATAATAATAATAATAATAATAATAATACTATATCTGAGGCGTACTGATGCAGCTAATGGCATATCCTCAACTGACATAAGCCTCCAATACCCTTGTTCGAGGTCCTCCACCCCCTCGTGTCAGTGTCTCGCCTGATGATCGGGGCCACCGATGGAGCTCCTGAGGGCAAGACTGCACTAAGCCGAGGTTATTCCGCAGTCCCAGCAACCTCTTGCAGGACGTCACCGAATGTGCAAGTGCATACACCAAGCGCGGTTGCTAGAGCTGCCTCGAAACCCCACACATAACAATCTGGTGTCTGCTGGGTCCTGGGCTATCAACCAGCATATGCGGAGTTTAAGATCTTTTACGCGCGCAACGACCCTCCTCCCCAGCATCTACCACCAAAGGGTTATGAGTTGGCGTCACAGTTTAACGCCTTGAGGCCATTGGGCTGAATAATAATAATAATAATAATAATAATAATAATAATAATAATAATAATAATAATAGTGCTTCTCTGTCAATGGCTGATGCATTTCTGCACATGCGCCTCCATCGTCTCACCCGTGAGGGGAGTACGAAGAATTGACGATAAGCTCTAATGACACCACCGCAAGGGCAGTTCCAACACTTCCAGACGGGCCGGTATGTTCAATGAAAATACTGGTCCAGAAATAGACAGGTATGTTCAATGAAAATACTGGTGGCACCGACGGGAATAGAACTGGCGACAGGGCCCAGATGGTAGAACTTGACCACTGGGCTATCACGGTGTCCATAATAGACCGGTATGTTCAATGAAAATACTGGTGGCACCGACGGGAATCGAACTGGCGACAGGGCCCAGATGGTAGAACTTGACCACTGGGCTATCACGGTGTCCAAAATAATAATAATAATAATAATAATAATAATAATAATAATAATAATAATAATAATAATAATAATAATAATAATAACAGTGCTTCTCTGTCAATGGCTGATGCAAATCTGCACATGCGCCTCCATCGTCTCACCCGTGAGGGGAGTACGAAGAATTGACGATATGCTCTAATGACACACCCGCAAGTGCAGTTCCAACACTTTCAGACGGACCGGTATGTTCAATGAAAATACTGGTGGCACCGACGGGAATCGAACTGGCGACAGGGCACAGATGGTAGAACTTGACCACTGGGCTATCACGGTGTCCATAATAATAATAATAATAAAAAAAATAATAATAATAATAATAATAATAGTGCTTCTCTGTCAATGGCTGATGCATTTCTGCACATGCGCCTCCATCGTCTCACCCGTGAGGGGAGTACGAAGAATTGACGATAGGCTCTAATGACACCCCCGCAAGGGCAGTTCCAACACTTCCAGACGGACCGGTATGTTCAATGAAAATACTAGTCCAGACGGACCGGTATGTTCAATGAAAATACTGGTGGCACCGACGGGAATCGAACTGGCGACAGGGCCCAGATGGTAGAACTTGACCACTGGGCTATCACGGTGTCCATAATAATAATAATAATAATAATAATAATAATAATAATAATAATAATAATAATAATAATAATAATAGTGCTTCTCTGTCAATGGCTGATGCATTTCTGCACATGCGCCTCCATCAATAATAATAATAATAAAAATAATAATAATAATAATAATAATAATAATAATAATAATAATAATAATAATAATAATAATAATAATAATAATAATAATAATAATAATAATAATAATAATAATAATAATAATAATAATAATAATAATAATAATAATAATAATAATAATAATAATAATAATAATAATAATAATAATTGGGGGCTGCGCCAACACCTGAAAGGATGGTTTACGGTGCTTCACGCACCCCCCCCCCCCCCCCCCCCCCCCCCCTCGGGCTGGGGTTCCCCAGACTATAGCATCAGATAATAATAATAATAATAATAATAATAATAATAATAATAATAATAATAATAATAATAGTGCTTCTCTGTCAATGGCTGATGCATTTCTGCACATGCGCCTCCATCGTCTCACCCGTGAGGGGAGTACGAAGAATTGACGATAAGCTCTAATGACACCCCGCAAGGGCAGTTCCAACACTTCCAGACGGGCCGGTGTGTTCAATGAAAATACTGGTCCAGAAATAGACCGGTATGTTCAATGAAAATACTGGTGGCACCGACGGGAATCGAACTGGCGACAGGGCCCAGATGGTAGAACTTGACCACTGGGCTATCACGGTGTTCATAATAATAATAATAATAATAATAATAATAATAATAATAATAATAATAATAATAATAATAATAATAATAATAATAATAATAATAATAGGCTTCCTCAGACTATAGCATCAGATCCAGATCCTGGACATGTGCCTCCATTGGGTCACCAGGGTCAGCCGATCCCAACGCATTGTCAGAACACCAAACAGACATAGCAGCAACAGCAACAGCAGGGGCAGATGGGGGCTGTGAAGTGCATGAAGAGCTAGATGCGAGGGTGTTAGCTGAAGAGAAGAACTCGGAGACACTACGCTGCGCTCCCGAACCCCTCTCTCTAGCCAGGACGTCCACTCTGCGCGGACGGCCGCGCCGCGCAACATCAACGTCACTTGGGAGAGAGGGTGGGACAGAAGCTGATGGAACCTCAGTGAGGTCAATCACCTCCTCGCCCCCATCCTCCACCCCAAGCTCCTCCCTTTTACCTTCCCTAGCAGACCAACACTCAGACACATATGATCCAAACAACACATCCAACTTTGGAGGGGGGCGCAACGCTGTAACTCCTAACAACGCAGCAAGCCTAAAGTTACTGCGGAAGCGCGACTTCCCCTGAAAAAACTTACAAAACAATCGTGATTGATCCACAGGCGACATATCATCCCAACCCTGCCGCACAGAGCCCTCCCGCTCCCGCCCAAGCAACACTTCCTCCACCACAACCTCACCGCCTACGACCTCACCACCCTCCTCACTCCCTCCATCCCCCTCAGCACCCCCCACAGCCATGCCACCGAGCCTCTGCATACTCAGCAACAGCTGCTTACGTCTCCCCTCATGCATGGGGCAAACCCATAAGAAGTGCGCAAGGGACTCATTGACATCATCATGACAACAGAAGCAGCGAGGGGACATGCCACTGACCAATTTGCTGCGGTACAACCGAAGGCGGTTGTTGCAGCTGAGCAACCTTCTCCGTAGCAGATTATAATGCGCATCATCAAGGGCTACCCATCTTGGGAACTCCTTAGTTCCAAAGACTTGTCTTAGGATGACTCGCAGGCCATCAGTAAGATCGCTGCCTGCCTCTCGCTTGTCCCACATCAGTTGCTGCACCATCTTGACGTCCTGCTGAAGGGCCCACTTGTCCACAGTCTAACACCAACCCTCGAGGTCCTTCTCTGAGCTATTTAGGAGCTCCTGAAGCCCTTGTTGTAGATCCATTGAGTCCCTGATAGCGCCTTCGGCCTCCGCAGTCCAGTCGGATTTGACTTGAGATGCGATGACAGGAAATCGCTCCTCCGGTAGAACACGCAGCCGTCCATAGAACTTCAGTTGCGCCGCCCGCCGCAAACGCTCCGCACTCAAAGAGCGCGCCAGAAAGAGTGTAATCCACTTGCTTGTCTTAGGGCTGATGCCGAGAATCATCCTCATGGGGCGCAGCATTGCTGCCTCCAGCTTGGTGAGCTGCGATACGGGGGCACGCCAGACATCGAAGGCGTACTTCAGCTTGGCCCCCACAAGTTGATTCCAGCACATGAGACGATACCTAGCTTGTATCTCACCTGCACACCACAAAGAGTACCAACCTGCGGTGGCGACTTCAGTGACACGCGTAGCCCGCAGGGCCTGCTCCTTCCACTTCAGGTCGTCGGTGATAACCACTCCCAGGTACTTGTACTGACTGGTGACACAAAGCTTCTGGCCGCGAAACCACACCACGGGCTCACCTCGCCCCTGATACTTGGTCGTTTCGCCTTGCTCGACGTGTAAATGGGCATGATTTCCGTCTTGCCGGGCTTCAACTTGACTTCCAGCCGGTAATCTTCCGCGAACTTGGCCACAACATTGACCATCTTCTGGAGCTCGGTGCGACTGTGAGCGATGAGGGCCACGTCGTCCGCGTATAGAAGTGCCTTGATGTCGTTCAGCCGCTTCACATCCGTGATCTTGAGGGCACTCGCCAGCCGATCACACAGCTCATCCATAAAGACGTTGAAGAGTGTGGGAGAGAGAGGGGACCCCTGTTGGACGCCTACACCCTCCAGTACTTCGGGGGTGAGTGCTCCATCAACTAGCACTTGCGACGAAGTCTGCTCGTAGCACCTGCGTAGCGTGCGCCAGAACTTGCCCCTTACACCCAGCTTCCAGAGCCTCTCAAATAGGCCATCTCTCCAAACAGACGGGAAAGCCTTGCGTAGATCGACGAACAGGACATACGACTCCCGCTTCTGCTGCTGACGCCCCTTCAACCTCTGCCAAAGGGTAAAGACCTGATCCGTAGTGCGACGCCCCGGGCGGAAGCCTCCCTGCTCTGGACGTAGCTTATCCGGGCCATCCACGAAGAGCGTTAGACGAGTAGCTTATAAGGACAGATACAGCTTACCAAGGCAACTAATAATCGAGATATCCCTCCAGTTGTCAGGATCCGTAGGATCCCCACCCTTGGGGATATTGACGATGATTCCCTTGCCCCAAGCTTTTGGAGTCCTCTCGGCTTCTCGAATCCAGTTGAAGTACTGCGTTAAGTAGCCATTGATGTAGGCGCCGCCATACTTGAGCATCTCGTTCTTCACTTTGTCCTCGCCACAAGCTTTGTGGTTATTCAGGGCACGTTGCCTTGCAAGGACCTCCTCTTGTGTGAACGGCTTGTCCAGCTCTTCGCAAGTGTCTTCACCTACTTCGTGCTTCTTCATAGCCCGGGCCACCTCATCTCTGAAGCGATCGTTCCAGTGGAACTGCCGCTTAGCTTCGGCTTCCTCCCACTCCAGCGAGCCTGCTTCTGCACAGCACTCCACCACAACAGCCGCACTTGCCGGATTTTCCCGTGGCTTCACCGAATTTCTCCGAAATTCCTCCCACCGAGCGACCTTTTCCGGCAGCGTACACGCCAGGGAGCCATCCTCCCTTGCACCGGCGTGGAGACCTTCGTTCTGCGTGCCCCGCCAAGCCGCTTCGCGAGTAGCCAAAAGCGCTTTGAGGATTGCTCGCGTTGACATTTGACCGCTTCTTCCTGCACTTGCTTGAAGGAGGCGGACTTCTTGGCCCGAGTTGCCTTCCGAACTTGCTTGCGGAGCCGTAGCCAATTCAGACGGGCTTCCGCATTCGATTCATCCCTCCTGTATGCTGCGTAGGCCTCCCGGCGCTGCTGAATGAGCTCCTTTAGCTCCCCGTCGAACCAATTGTTGGTGAAACGGGGTCGGACCCGGTGCGCCGCCATTCGGAAGGACTGCGCCACTCGCTCGGTGACGTCATCTAACACCCGTTGGCTGTCGGCACCACCCGATAGGTCAAGCTCAGGCAGCTGATGCACTCCAAGCTTCTGTAGGCAATGCTGGAATACGTCATCGAACTTGTCGCGTAGATAATCCAGCGCTTGCTTCGCAGCGTGATCATTACCCGAGACACCAGCACCAATAAGCTTATCAACACGAAAGGACCTGTAAGGTTTCGCAGCCCGCTTTGGTCGGCGCTGGCCGCTCCACGTCAGTTCGGCCCATACTGCCTTGTGGTCCGTATCAAGATCATCTTCGCATACTCCGAACTTTGCTCCAGCTGCCAGGCCAGGCGACGCGCAGATGTAATCGAGGAGGTGCTTGCCTGTGCCCATGCCGCGCTGCTCACGCCGGGACCACCAGTAGGACCCTTCCACTGGGCACGAGAAGCCGCTCAGATTTCGCAGGCCCGTAGCGACGAGGACAGCCGCGAGTCTCTTGCCGTTCTCCGAACGTAGTACCGGTGCCCCCTTATCATCGACCTCCCCGTGCTGACCGACGATGCCCTCCTCTTTTCGGCTGCATGCTGGCCCGAGCTTCGCGTTGGCATCCGCCACCGTGACCACAAGACCTTTGGCTCCAAAAAAAGCTATAGCTGCCTGCCAGGCCGCATACGCCTCTGACGACTCTTCTTTCTGCGTTTCCTGGGGAAAGTAGCCGTTGCCCACATAGATATCCTGAGCGCCGGCAACACCCGAGGCGATACGCAGCCACACTTGCTGCCGGTGGTCGACGGGGGCTGACACCAGGCTGCAATACGGACCAAGGAAGTTAGCCACCGCGAATAGAACCCCACCCTTGCAGCGATTTTTCTCGCTGACCTCCGCAGGTTTTCCAAAAATTCGGAATCCATCCAGGCTGCATTTGGAAAGTTGCTTCTTGCCCATGCGGTGCTCCTGAGCCCCGATGACTAGCCAGCTCTCGTGCTTGTAGAATGATGCCCATTCCGCCGTGCCTTCGTTGTCGTATCCCGTTTTACCCTGCCAGTTGTGACTCGCGACGAGTAGCTTGAAGCCGGTATCGAACTGCTTGGAGCGGTGCTTCTTGGCTCGTTTCCGGACCCGACGGCCGCGCTTGGCTTCCGCCCTCGTGCTGCCCCCCTCTGCAGGTGCTTGCGCAGGTTGGTCCCCCACTGCACTGGCCGCCGAATGCAGGGGCACCACATGCACATCAGCACACGAAGACACCACCTGCACATCATCGACACATTCTTCATGCAGAGGCAAGACGCGATATCCCGTCGCAGCTTCCTCCTTCCGGACCGCCGCTTCCCCATGCAGATGGATGCGAATAAGCCTTCGGACACGTTCCCTGTCCCTGAACCTGCGCCCAAGGGCCACATTGACCCCTCTGCCGAAGAATTTGAGATGTTTGAATTGCTGCAACGCCGTCTGCCTGCTGTCATCGTCCTCGTAGACCAGCTCCAGGTGACGAGACATTCGCTGGCCTTGCCACTCCGTTACCGGGACCACCAGACCAAGACCGCTCATTTTGGAGGCGATCTCCTGTAGATTGGCGCGTTCTGAGAGCCCCCAGACAATCAGATTACGCCCGTCCTTGTCGTACCGATCTACCCGCCGGTACCGTCGAGGCGGCGGTGCCATCTGCCATATAGCGCCGCTCGCCTTATGTTGAAGCGCCGACCCGTGTGCCAGGTTTGGGGAGGAAGGATGAGGCGCAGCTAAGATAGCCTCTCCACGTGGTTCAGGAATTCCGTCATATACGCGAGCCCTCAACCTCCCATCCTGGGACATCGGGCCAGAGCCCGTCGAAGAGGCATTCCCACGGGGATTGTCCAGGTCTTCGGCGATTCTACCTTGTCCCATAAGGGCCACAGTGGTAGCTCCGTGCTTCGCGTATTTGTAATCCATTGAGAGTAGTAGACGGCCAATGTCGCTGGCCATCACCGCCGCGCCTCTTTACGCCGAGGAAAGCGCCCGTCCATGCAAATAGCATCGGCGGTATCTGCAGCACACACTACACGCATTTTCGCCGGTGTCACTGGATGCTGCCACGTCGCTTCGTGCCCTTGGGCGCCCGCCAGCACCCCCAGCGTCACCAGAACCTGCCTCACGCACTACACACACTCTCCATCGCATCGCCAATGCCTCTACTCTCATGCCTTATGGACTTTCAGCTGCTCCTAACAATACACATCATGAGGTACGGGTGTCCCCGAGTGGAGCCAGATCGGACGGCGTGCCGCTGAAATTCCTCCCCCACGTGGGTATAGAAGGCGCGAACCTAGCGGTACCTATAGGGTCTTACAGACAAGTATAGTAATCCCAGCCGAAGCTGCTCAGTTAGAAATGCAACGGTGGAGGGTGTGACTGCATGGGGCAAGGCACGGCAACGCAGCAAGGCACTGGCAAGGCATTGGGACCGACTGAAGCCCCTCTCCAACGTGCGCGTCATCATGTATTCCAGTTAGGCAACCCCGAAGAAGCGAAGATAGGGAGGAGACAAAACCCAGATAGGATGAAGATAGGATTAACATGAAGCCGAAATGGAGCCGAGTTGGAACAGGCCAACTCGGCCCCATCTCGGCTCAATGTGAATCCTATCTTCAACCCATCTCGGTACTGTTTCCTCCCAATGCTCAGCTCAACAAGATCACCAAACCGGAACTGGAAGCCCCCAGGCATTTACTCGGCAGGAAATTCGGCGAAATGGGCTAACCAGGAAACCAGACCCAACCCAACAGCCAAGAAAAACGAGCTAACCAACAATCCAACAGACAACCCCACAACTGCCTGGCCGAACCCCTACCGAGTAAATGCCCAGTTGAGAGTTGCGCATATCCCGGTGACCGCCCTCCCCAAGCGGTCACCTTCGTGGGGAGAGGCCCAACCACCTCCTCTTCCCGTGGAGTGCCATCTTGTGCACCCCTCCAGAATAATAATAATAATAATAATAATAATAATAATAATAATAATAATAATAATAATAATAATAATAATAATAATAATAATAATAATAATAATAATAATAATAATAATATTAATAATAATAATAATAATAACAATAATAATAATAATAATAATAATAATAATAATAATAATAATAATAATAATAATAATAATAATAATAATAATAGTAATAATAGTAATAATAGTGCTTCTCTGTCAATGGCTGATGCATTTCTGCACATGCGCCTCCATCGTCTCACCCGTGAGGGGAGTACGAAGAATTGACGATAAGCTCTAATGACACCCCCGCAAGGGCAGTTCCAACACTTCCAGACGGGCCGGTATGTTCAATGAAAATAATAGTAATAATAATAATAATAATAATAATAATAATAATAATAATAACAACAACAACAACAACAAAAATAATAATAATAATAATAATAGTGCTTCTCTGTCAATGGCTGATGCATTTCTGCACATGCGCCTCCATCGTCTCACCCGTGAGGGGAGTACGAAGAATTGACGATAAGCTCTAATGACACCCCGCAAGGGCAGTTCCAACACTTCCAGACGGGCCGGTATGTTCAATGAAAATACTGGTCCAGAAATAGACCGGTATGTTCAATGAAAATACTGGTGGCACCGACGGGAATCGAACTGGCGACAGGGCCCAGATGGTAGAACTTGACCACTGGGCTATCACGGTGTCCAATAATAATAATAATAATAATAATAATAATAATAATAATAATAATAATAATAATAATAATAGTGTATCTCCTGCCAATTGCTGAGCCAAAAGGCCATGTGCATCCAGTCCTCCATTCCCTCCACACCAATCGGTGGAATAAAGGAAGTGACTGCATAGAACATTACTCTAGGAGCTTTATACCAATCAGCCCATGGAAAGGACCGATGGCCTATGTACTCCCTAAATAATAATAATAATAATAATAATAATAATAATAATAATAATAATAATAATAATAATAATAATAATAATAATAATAATAATAATAATAATAATAATAATAATAATAGTGCTTCTCTGTCAATGGCTGATGCATTTCTGCACATACGCCTCCATCGTCTCACCCGTGAGGGGAGTACGAAGAATTGACGATAAGCTCTAATGACACCCCCGCAAGGGCAGTTCCAACACTTCCAGACGGGCCGGTATGTTCAATGAAAATACTGGTCCAGAAATAGACCGGTATGTTCAATGAAAATACTGGTGGCACCGACGGGAATCGAACTGGCGACAGGGCCCAGATGGTAGAACTTGACCACTGGGGTATCACGGTGTCCAATAATAATAATAATAATAATAATAATAATAATAATAATAATAATAATAATAATAATAATAATAATGATAATAATAATAGTGCTTCTCTGTCAATGGCTGATGCATTTCTGCACATGCGCCTCCATCGTCTCACCCGTGAGGGGAGTACGAAGAATTGACGATAAGCTCTAATGACACCCCCGCAAGGGCAGTTCCAACACTTCCAGACGGGCCGGTATGTTCAATGAAAATACTGGTCCAGAAATAGACCGGTATGTTCAATGAAAATACTGGTGGCACCGACGGGAATCGAACTGGCGACAGGGCTCAGATGGTAGAACTTGACCACTGGGCTATCACGGTGTCCATAATAATAATAATAATAATAATAATAACAATGATACTACGACTACTTCCATTTTCCACTTACGCTTCGGCTTCCCACTTATTCCTACTATTGGCAAGCATTCTCTCTCTCTCTCTCTCTCTCTCTCTCTCTCTCTCTCTCTCTCTCTCTCTCTCTCTTTAAATAAAAAATTATATATATATTAAAAAAAACGCAACTTGTGCCACTGTTTTAATAAAATACCGGTACTTGCCACTGGTTGGATTAAGTGGGAAGTGTCTTATGTGAGTTTGTATATATACAACTCTTCAAGTAGGCAAATACAACGAACTCTTATTATTAAGAACACTATGGCTGCATTGATTACTGACTCTGTGAGAGCAGGTGAAATACCAGTAAATAGCAGAGCGGTTACCGTGCCACCGACTTGTTTATTTACGTAATTTCCTACTCGTTGCAGACTTGAATGCAACTTACGATCGAGTGTAAATCGTATTACTGGGTACATTCAAGTGTCAAACTCAGCCAGCGAATTTGAGTTAAGGGTCAGATTTCAGATTAGCGGTCAGATTTTAGATTAGTGGTAAGAATTTAAATTGGTTCAATTTCAACGGTAATATTTCGCAAAAATTATGCAGATTTTGCGGACGGATATAGCAGTTAAATTGAACTAATTTGAATTCTGACCACTACTTGAATCTGAAATCTGGCCGCTAATCTGAAATCTGCCCCTTAACACAAATTCTATGGCTGAGTTTGACACTCAAGTTGAATGTACCCAGTAATGGATTGTGAGTCTCCAGTTGTCAAAGCTTTTGCTCTAAGTTAACAGTCATCAAACTGATAGTGTCGGGTTGGTGGACTCGAAAACCAAACTGATTTGGGAATATCGGAATGAATACCGTACCGGACCAAATATCAATATTGTGTTAAACTTTCTTCAAGT
>WBZZ01003601.1:5000-61030 GCA_019918135.1 Paulinella micropora
TTATCGATCAGAAAGCCTCAAATGAGGACAAGCTGAAATGGTATTCGCCGCTTGTTGTTAACAATGAGAGTTCTGCTTTATACCAGCGTGTAGTCGATAACCAGAATTCTCAGTCTGACTGGTTCACCACATCTGAATAAGTAAGCTCGTCGCTGACCTTGCATCAGTTGTATCCGCCTCGTGTGTTGCCCGGATCAGGCCAAGGTGAAGGGCGTTTAAACCAAAACCTTAGTTGGTATGATTAATAACAGGGGTTTACTAGTAACGGTTTAAGGGATTGCGCCGCTATGACTTGTCCGTCACCCGCCGCGTCCTCCGTGCTCAGTGCAGCTCACCCCTAAGTTGAAGTTCAAGTCAAGTTGAAGTGTCCTGACGACGCCGGGACTGTCAGCCTTTTTTTCTCACTACACGACTTTTGATAATCAATGAAGAATGCTTGCTTTTCGTTGAGCTGTTTAGGCGCAGATAGGTAAATATGTGCTACTTTCTCATACCTATGTGCTAATAAACGCACAGTGAGATTCTATTATTACTTTTTTTACGCAATCACTCTTTTAATAGATTAATATTATTATCAACAGGTCTCTCAGTTAACTAGGTAACCGTCACGGTCCGATAATATTTTTAACAGTAACTGGTTTTTTTTTACGTAAACACTTTATTTTATTAAAACAGTGCGTCACTTAAAAAAAACACACACAAAAATAATAATAATAATAATAATAATAATAATAGTGCTTCTCTGTCAATGGCTGATGCATTTCTGCACATGCGCCTCCATCGTCTCACCCGTGAGGGGAGTACGAAGAATTGACGATAAGCTCTAATGACACCCCCGCAAGGGCAGTTCCAACACTTCCAGACTGGCCGGTATGTTCAATGAAAATACTGGTCCAGACGGATCAGTATGTTCAATGAAAATACTGGTGGCACCGACGGGAATCGAACTGGCGACAGGGCCCAGATGGTAGAACAATAATAATAATAATAATAATAATAATAATAATAATAATAATAATAATAATAATAATAATAATAATAATAATAGTGCTTCTCTGTCAATGGCTGATGCATTTCTGCACATGCGCCTCCATCGTCTCACCCGTGAGGGGAGTACGAAGAATTGACGATAAGCTCTAATGACACCCCCGCAAGGGCAGTTCCAACACTTCCAGACGGACCGGTATGTTCAATGAAAATACTGGTCAATAATAATAATAATAATAATAATAATAATAATAATAGTGCTTCTCTGTCAATGGCTGATGCATTTCTGCACATGCGCCTCCATCGTCTCACCCGTGAGGGGAGTACGAAGAATTGACGATAAGCTCTAATGACACCCCCGCAAGGGCAGTTCCAACACTTCCAGACGGGCCGGTATGTTCAATGAAAATACTGGTCCAGATGGATCGGTATGTTCAATGAAAATACTGGTGGCACCGACGGGAATCGAACTGGCGACAGGGTCCAGATGGTAGAACTTGACCACTGGGCTATCACGGTGTCCAAATAATAATAATAATAATAATAATAATAATAATAATAATAGTGCTTCTCTGTCAATGGCTGATGCATTTCTGCACATGCGCCTCCATCGTCTCACCCGTGAGGGGAGTACGAAGAATTGACGATAAGCTCTAATGACACCCCCGCAAGGGCAGTTCCAACACTTCCAGACGGGCCGGTATGTTCAATGAAAATACTGGTCCAGAAATAGACCGGTATGTTCAATGAAAATACTGGTGGCACCGACGGGAATCGAACTGGCGACAGGGCCCAGATGGTAGAACTTGACCACTGGGCTATCACGGTGTCTAAAATAATAATAATAATAATAATAATAATAATAATAATATATATATTGATCTGTCATGGCTGAGCCCGAGGGCCATGCGCCTCCATCCCTCGACCCAACAGGGACTGCAGTGAGTATGTTGGGGAGGGAAGAGTGACTCTAGCAATCCTGCATAGAAGGCCCCAAAAGGAAGTCCCTACTACCCGCACAGTGTCGGGTACCTTGCAGGAAATCAACTACAAATGATTGATCTTCCCCGCGTGAGAGCTCCACGAGACTGGGTAGGTCCCGCATGTAGGTACTCACAGGGGTAGCAGACACTTCATGCGGTCTGCCAGCGCATGAGGACGTTTTGTGGTAAGTATCTGGGACGCCTCGAAACCCGTCACCACCCCTAGATCGCGGAATGTAAATACCCCTTTGATCCCACGTGGTGTATGTCTTATAAAAACAACACAACGACATGGCCTCGGAACCAACACAACAACATAGCCTCGGAACCCACATCGACATAGCCTCGGAACCCACACAACAACAGAGCCTCGGAACCAACACAGCAACATAGCCTCGGAACCAACACAACAACATAGCCTCGGAACCAACACAACAACATAGCCTCGGAACCAACACAACGACATAGCCTCGAAACCAGTGGGAAGAGGCCCAACCACCTCCTCTTCCCGTGGGGTGCCATACTGTGCACCCCTCCATAATAATAATAATAATAATAATAATAATAATAATAATGTATCTCCTGCTAATTGCTGAGCCAAAAGGCCATGTGCATCCAGTCCTCCATTCCATAAGGAAAGTCTCCACACCAATCGGTGGAATAAAGGAAGTGACGGCATAGAACATTACTCTAGGAGCTTTATACCAATCAGCCCATTGAAAGGACCAATTGCCTATGTACTCCCTAATAATAATAATAATAATAATACTATATCTGAGGCGTACTGATGCAGCTAATGGCATATCCTCAACGGACATAAGCATCCAATACCCTTGTTCGAGGTCCTCCACCCCCCCGTGTCAGTCTCTCGCCTGATGATCGGGGCCACCGATGGAGCTCCTGAGGGCAAGACTGCACTAAGCCGAGGTTATTCCGCAGTCCCAGCAACCTCTTGCAAGACGTCACCGAATGTGCAAGTGCATACACCAAGCGCGGTTGCTAGAGCTGCCTCGAAACCCCACCCATAACAATCTGGTGTCTGCTGGGTCCTGGGCTATCAACCAGCATAAATAATAATAATAATAATAATAATAATAATAATAATAATAATAATAATAATAATAATAATAATAATAATAATAATAATAATAATAATAATAATAATAATAATAATAATAATAATAATAATAATAATAATAATAATAGTGCTTCTCTGTCAATGGCTGATGCATTTCTGCACATGCGCCTCCATCGTCTCACCCGTGAGGGGAGTACGAAGAATTGACGATAAGCTCTAATGACACCCCCGCAAGGGCAGTTCCAACACTTCCAGACGGGCCGGTATGTTCAATGAAAATACTGGTCCAGAAATAGACCGGTATGTTCAATGAAAATACTGGTGGCACCGACGGGAATCGAACTGGCGACAGGGCCCAGATGGTAGAACTTGACCACTGGGCTATCACGGTGTCCAATAATAATAATAATAATAATAATAATAATAATAATAATAATAATAATAATAATAATAATAATAATAATAATAATAATACTATATCTGAGGCGTACTGATGCAGCTAATGGCATATCCTCAACGGACATAAGCCTCCAATACCCTTGTTCGAGGTCCTCCACCCCCCCGTGTCAGTCTCTCGCCTGATGATCGGGGCCACCGATGGAGCTCCTGAGGGCAAGACTGCACTAAGCCGAGGTTATTCCGCAGTCCCAGCAACCTCTTGCAAGACGTCACCGAATGTGCAAGTGCATACACCAAGCGCGGTTGCTAGAGCTGCCTCGAAACCCCACCCATAACAATCTGGTGTCTGCTGGGTCCTGGGCTATCAACCAGCATATGCGGAGTTTAAGATCTTTTACGCGCGCAACGACCCTCCTCCCCAGCATCTACCACCAAAGGGTTATGAGTTGGCGTCACAGTTTAACGCCTTGAGGCCATTGGGCTGGAACTCTGTTTAGCAAGTGTGACTAGGTTTTTTCATCGGGATTTCCCTCAAATATGTCACAGTCAACACTCCAAGAATAATAATAATAATAATAATAATAATAATAATAATAATAATAATAGTGCTTCTCTGTCAATGGCTGATGCATTTCTGCACATGCGCCTCCATCGTCTCACCCGTGAGGGGAGTACGAAGAATTGACGATAAGCTCTAATGACACCCCCGCAAGGGCAGTTCCAACACTTCCAGACGGGCCGGTATGTTCAATGAAAATACTGGTCCAGACGGATCGGTATGTTCAATGAAAATACTGGTGGCACCGACGGGAATCGAACTGGCGACAGGGCCCAGATGGTAGAACTTGACCACTGGGCTATCACGGTGTCCATAATAATAATAATAATAATAATAATAGTGCTTCTCTGTCAATGGCTGATGCATTTCTGCACATGCGCCTCCATCAATAATAATAATAATAATAATAATAATAATAATAATAATAATAATAATAATAATAATAATAATAATAATAATAATAATAATAATAATAATAATAATAATAATAATTATAATAATAATAGTGCTTCTCTGTCAATGGCTGATGCAAATCTGCACATGCGCCTCCATCGTCTCACCCGTGAGGGGAGTACGAAGAATTGACGATAGGGTCTAATGACACCCCCGCACGGGCAGTTCCAACACTTCCAGACGGACCGGTATGTTCAATGAAAATACCGGTGGCACCGACGGGAATCGAACTGGCGACAGGGCCCAGATGGTTGAACTTGACCACTAAGCTATCACGGTGTCCAAATGAGGCGTACTGATGCAGCTAATGGCATATCCTCAACGGACATAAGCCTCCAATACCCTTGTTCGAGGTCCTCCACCACCCCGTGTCAGTCTCTCGCCTGATGATCGGGGCCACCGATGGAGCTCCTGAGGGCAAGACTGCACTAAGCCGAGGTTATTCCGCAGTCCCAGAAGTCTCTTGCAAGACGTCACCGAATGTGCAAGTGCATACACCAAGCGCGGTTGCTAGAGCTGCCTCGAAACCCCACCCATAACAATCTGGTGTCTGCTGGGTCCTGGGCTATCAACCAGCATATGCGGAGTTTAAGATCTTTTACGCGCGCAACGACCCTCCTCCCCAGCATCTACCACCAAAGGGTTATGAGTTGGCGTCACGGTTTAACGCCTTGAGGCCATTGGGCTGAATAATAATAATAATAATAATAATAATAATAATAATAATAATAATAATAATAATAATGTATCTCCTGCCAATTGCTGAGCCAAAAGGCCATGTGCATCCAGTCCTCCATTCCATAAGGAAAGTCTCCACACCAATCGGTGGAATAAAGGAAGTGACGGCAAAGAACATTACTCTAGGAGCTTTATACCAATCAGCCCATTGAAAGGACCAATGGCCTATGTACTCCCTAATAATAATAATAATAATAATAATAATAATAATAATAATAATAATAATAATAATAATTGAATCCTAATAATAATAATAATAATAATAATAATAATAATAATAATAATAATAATAATAATAATAATAATAATAATAATAATAATAGTGCTTCTCTGTCAATGGCTGATGCATTTCTGCACATGCGCCTCCATCGTCTCACCCGTGAGGGGAGTACGAAGAATTGACGATAAGCTCTAATGACACCCCCGCAAGGGCAGTTCCAACACTTCCAGACGGGCCGGTATGTTCAATGAAAATACTGGTCCAGAAATAGACCGGTATGTTCAATGAAAATACTGGTGGCACCGACGGGAATCGAACTGGCGACAGGGCCCAGATGGTAGAACTTGACCACTGGGCTATCACGGTGTGCAAATAATAATAATAATAATAATAATAATAATAATAATAATAATAATAATAATAATAATAATAATAATAATAATAGTGTAATAAACTACCCTACAACTTACTTCCTCAGTGATAGCCAACCGCCAACACATCCTGCTTGGGTTGGAGGTAGAATGCTCTCAGCACAGCAGCGATTAGAACAGGATTTAGCGTTTGAGGCAGCTGATGGTAGGTCAATGCCAGCATGGGAAAGGGTTGCATCCTTTCTTGCTGTCGCGTCAGATGAAAAAGCTTTTGGAGCAATGAGAGTGTTAGTGAAGGAGTTGGTAAGCTATCTTCGAGCACATGGCATAGCCTTTCGAAATGCTGATAGAAAGCAGTTCAAACGTGCAGAACTTGTGAGTGCAGCATGGGGGCACTTTCAAGTATGTGATTGCAGCATTGAACAAAAAGGAAAGGCTGCAGTGGGTGGTAGAGATAGTCTTGCTAGAGGTCAGGGTCGGGCAAGTGCTCGGGGTCGGGGTCGGGGCAGGGGTAGGGTTAGAGTGCCATCGGACGAAGAAGAAGAAGAAGAAGAAGAAGAAGAAGAAGAAGAAGAAGAAGAAGAAGAAGACAGTCGGGGTCGGGCCAGAGCTCGGGGTCGGGGTCGGGGCAAAGGTAGGGGTCGAGTGCAATCGGAAGAAGAAGAAGAAGAAGAAGAAGAAGAAGAAGAAGAAGAAGAAGAAGAAGAAGAAGAAGAAGAAGAAGAAGAAGAAGATTGGTTTGCAAAAACATCTAGAAAGTATGCAAGGGAGTTGAAGAAACTAGCTCGCCGTGCAGCTGCTCTGTAAGTGACTGTAGCTCATTTCAATCTACCACCCCCCCCCCCCCGGCGAGCTCCACCAGCTGGATACTAAATTCAAGTCGAAAGTTATTAATGATTTGTCGAATATTATTTAATATTCAGCTTGTAATAATGCAATTAAGCAGATTTAGTAATCAAATTCATTATTGAAACGGATGAGAAAAACCAATATTAAGATTTAATAAATGACTAAGTATCCTTTCTCACATATGTAGGAGGCTTCATATTGACATCACAAAGTCAAACTAGGAAGCTTTAAAACAACTGGCAAATCATTTTAATACGTTATTCAGCTTATTCAATATTATTTTTACTAAATAAAACACATTTTCAATGTCTGAATCAAAAAGTGCAAAATCACCTGTAGGACAATTTCGGAAAAATTGATACCCCCACATTTGGCCGAATCACTTGTTTTAGCCTTTCCTCCTCTGTCAGTTTGGAAAGACCGATCATCTTTGCCTTCCTGTCAGGTGGGACTGCAAAGGGGTCCGGTGGAAGATCTGCTAGCACTCTAACATTCACTGACCACTTCTGATCGTTTTTGTCAGTGCAGGAAATATGACCTGGATAACCAGGCTCGCCTCCCTCGCCGTAGCTTCCTGCAAAGCGCAAGCCTGCAACTGCGCCTGGGCGGCCTATAAAACATTTTCAGTTATGTATGACAATATAACAATAAACATTTACAACCTAGCATATGTTCTATCTGGTCCTTCTCCTCCTGTCCACAATACTTCTGCGCAAGCTTGCGAACATCCTTCAGAAGTTTTGGATCTGCAAACTTTACGGGAGGAAGTTTTTTGGGCAGCGTCCCTTCCGCTATTTAACAAAATAAAATAAAAGTTAGATTTTCAACTAACAGGAGAGCAAAGTGAAAACCTGGAGCCCGGGTCATCATTTTAATCGGAGCTCCGTCTGGTCGGTCCCTTTCCCCGTGCCAATGCTCTTGCCCGTCTCCGAAGGTCTTTACATTGGCCGTGGGGAGGCCGTTGTTGCCATCGCCTGGTACTCCAGCGTTGATTTGCCATGCCAGGGGACGATTCCAGTACTTCAAGTACTTGTTCATGCATGGTGAAAAAAAATTCACCCAGTCATAACTGGTGATCAGGATACAGACGACAATACGTTCTTTGTCTTTGGTGAACGCGCGAAGCAGCTTGAACAAAGCCTGAGCGATGCTTGTGGTTAAAAAGGTAGTGCCTAACCCTCGTCTCATCGTGCGAAACTTCTGATCATCACCGGAAAACCCATGGTGTGGGAGATTTCGATGAGTCTGTCCTTGCAAAAACCATCCCGCCCAGATAATGAAGTTGATAAAGCCATACATACCCCAGCCAGTATTTTCGCCCCCTCCGTCAAACTCAATGAAGAGCTTCCATGCGGCCATAGTGTCAGTGCTCCACAGCCGACTCCGTAGCATGTGGTAAAGGATAGAGATTGTACTGTTCTGACCTTTTTCAATACCAGGGCCGTGAGTGTAGATGCAACTTTTCCTGGTTCTGTAACAACTGAACACCCCAAGGCCAAGACGAATAACGTACTTACCTTTAAAGTCAGTGGATTTGCGTCGACATGAAGGAACGAGCACAGGGGGTGTCCCGTCAAAAGAGCAAACAATCGATCGAAGGTCAAGAGGTGCTCCAGACTTCCGCTTAGTGGTTTGGAAACGATTTTCCCGATGGATTTTGTGATGAGTTTGGCTCCTCACCTTCCACTGTTGAAATTCAGCTTCATTTTTGAACCCCCGCTCTTGTTCCTTCATAAGCTGCTTGCATTGCGCTGCCAGCTCGGTGCAGATTTCATCCTTGGCGATGTCCTGGTCTATTATTCACAGGAAAAAAACATAATAATAATAATAATAATAATAATAATAATAATAATAATAGGCTTCCTCAGACTATAGCATCAGATCCAGATCCTGGACATGTGCCTCCATTAATAATAATAATAATAATAATAATAATAATAATAATAATAATAATAATAATAATAATAATAATAATAATAATAATAGTGCTTCTCTGTCAATGGCTGATGCATTTCTGCACATGCGCCTCCATCGTGTCACCCGTGAGGGGAGTACGAACAATTGACGATAAGCTCTAATGACACCCCCGCAAGGGCAGTTCCAACACTTCCAGACGGGCCGGTATGTTCAATGAAAATACTGGTCCAGAAATAGACCGGTATGTTCAATGAAAATACTGGTGGCACCGACGGGAATCGAACTGGCGACAGGGCCAAGATGGTAGAACTTGACCACTGGGCTATCACGGTGTCCAATAATAATAATAATAATAATAATAATAATAATAATAATAATAATAATAATAATAATAATAATAATAATAATAGTGCTTCTCTGTCAATGGCTGATGCATTTCTGCACATGCGCCTCCATCGTCTCACCCGTGAGGGGAGTACGAAGAATTGACGATAGGCTCTAATGACACCCCCGCAAGGGCAGTTCCAACACTTCCAGACGGACCGGTATGTTAATAATAATAATAATAATAATGATAATAATGTACACAAAAGAACTTATGCTTAATGCAAAAGATGTTTAGAGCAAGCTCTTTACTGCTACCTCGGATAGGCTCTATATTTTTTAAAGTCTCTGCGCCAGACTTTATTCACTTTCGTGGGGCCGGGAGGCTCTTTGACATTCAGCCTTTGCTTGCAGTTGGCCGGCGCAGATGCTAGCACATCTTGACATCCTTTCGTCCAGTTTGCTACGATGTAGCTGTACACTTCGCTGGTTTCGGTAATGTCTTGAAGCTTCCAAGTTCCGTCTTCTTCAACATCGATCCCCATTTGTAACCACTTTCTGCATAGCAGAACGTGAATGACATCTTCAGTAAGTGGTTCCGGCGGGACAACCCTTACATCTATCTTAGTGCGGTTGCGCATAAGCTTTAAAGCTTTTGTCATAACTCTATCACCGACTCCATGAATGCACTGCCACATAGTTCTGCATACTTTTTCCGTTTGGTAGACATACTGCATGTTACCGGCCGGATCTTTCATTGTCTCCAACTTTATCGCTAGGGAATTTTTGAACTCTTTCAAAGAAAGTGCACAAGATTGGGTGCGTTCCCTTATAACATCGCGTGGGTCGACCCAACGATAGCATTGCCATTCTCGACAACAGCTTGACCTCACCTCCTCCTCAAGCTCATTGTATGGCATGCCAAGCCACTTCTCCAGACATTGAGGTCGAACATGCTTGACAGGGCCTTGCTTGCGCTTCTTGAACGTGTATGACCTATTGGCTTTCTTAGGCCTGATGGCTACATGAGCAGTAAGTCCTAAGGTCTTATAGAGAGCTTGTGTGCTTGAGCGAATCTCATCGGTATTCGGCTGCTTACTACTACTACTAGCTTCTGTAATCAAAGCCCCAGGTGTCCAGAAGCCAGTCGATTCCGCTGACTCAGAGAAGGGCAGCACCATGCTAGACGAACATGCCGTAGATGTACACTACATTGCAAACGATGTACAAACAACATGGAGAAGTATTAAGGTTTGGTTGACAAATTATATGAAGCTAACCTTGATAGGAGAGCCAGTAGGTGATGGGTCTTTCGTAGATGATAACTGCATTTCAAACGGTTTACAAACAACGCATATAGATGCTTGTTAGACAAAGTGCAGGCAGCTGACCTTGACAGGAGAACGGGTGAATGAATCATCCTCTTCTGCACTGCTCGAAGCGGCGTCACCACTTTCTTCTTCCTCACCTCGATCCTTCATAGTAATAGCAATGAATCACCACATACAACACACTTTAATTTAGTATTAAGCAACAAGAAAACATTCGAATGCATACCTGAGGAGTGGCTGCACAAACACGAACACGCTTTATTGAGTCATTCTGAGCTTTAACTGAAGAGAGACCAGCCGCGAACTCATTCAAAAGCTTGCGTTTTGCATTTATGCTTGAGGAAGTTGAGGGAATTCGTGGAGGATCCGCTCTTACAGCCCTCGACCCGAAAGATGCTAGAAGCGCGTGTTTTTTTTCCAAAGACATTGGTTGTGACCTTGGTGGCAGTGGCTCAAGAAATTCAGGAACGATAAAAATTTTTTTATAGTTCCTATCATTCTCAACATAGAAAACAGGGATTTTCTTGTTTGCCTTTGCTGCCTCTCTCATCCAAGAAGGATGTGCCTTGCAAGCCTCGGCTTTTGGATTTGACTCCAACGTTGAGTAGTTGAGAAGAATTTGCTCACCTCGAGACACACCCTTGGACATTGTCACGACTTGCTCACCCTTCGACACTTTGCAGTTTGGGCTCTCACTGCAGCCAGGAAAGTGACTACTGTTAATAAGATGCATTGCATTTCTGCTTTCTTGATGAATGGAGTCAATGGATTGCATTCCTATTTCAATGCCCTTATATGTTCGCATCCTAAAGTGCTGAGCAAATGGATTATCACTGATGTCCTCTGAAGGCATTTTAGCACCTCCTGGTTGCAGAAGCCCCAGCTTAAACCCTTTTGGCAAATCGTCATCAGCAAATAATCCACATCTACCTGCCTTGCCGGATCCTGAAAGCCAAGCAATAGACACTGGCGCTCTCCTCGCAGTCGCGAGGCTCATTTGACGTTGCTCCCTTGCCATTATAACCCTTTGTATCGTGAGGCTGTCTGAAAAGAACTTACCTTGTGAGGTTGCTAACACTTATGTCGGAATTTTGACCTTACTCATAGGAATTTGCCTTCCATCACCTTCTAGTTCAAAGAAATGATATTTATCAACTACACTTTCATTCGCTTCGCTCATTCTCGTTTGTTGATAAACATCGAAAACCGACAAAAAAAATTAAAATGGGAGACGATGTTTGAGAATAAGCGAGAGTGCGACAGCACGAAGTGAAATTCTCAAATATCAAAGCATTCGTATAAATGTATTTTATACCAAGAACTATCGCCGGCACAGATTAACGGCAGGGCTTCATCAAAACTAACACACCAATCACTGAAAGGTTTAAACACACATTTAAATTTAGTTTCAATACCTTGCTTTATACAATAAGCTCAACTCTCATTCTTTTTTTCGCTTACCCGTGAGTAAAAGTCGCAGGCAGTCCGCGAAAATATTTTTGTTATTAAAAAGTTTATCATCAGTAATATAATCATGGCTACTGAATATAAATACCAAAAGATTATTTTTCTGAGCAATGATTTGTTGGAAGCAAAACATTTAATAAAAATATTCAAATGTCATTCACACTGACCAAAATGAATATTAAGTGTATTCATTATACGAACGACCAGACGGAAACCAAAAGCAGAATTCTTTATATGGACAGAATTGGAATTATCGGCACATTCGCTGATAGTAATATAACAAACATTTCAAACCTTAGTTATAATTTAGGTGTCGTTGGATGGACGTATGGACAATATACATTTAAAGTCCTTGAAACTGACAGCGGAAATATTGATACAGGAAATTTAGCGGGAAGAATTGTCATATGCTTAGAATTTTTAGGCTGATATTTGTTTCAGACTACGTCTTCAACAAACATTGTAAAACCATTTAATTTCTTGTAAATGAAAAAAACGATGTTTTAGAATAAGAGAGAGTGCGGAGCACGAAACGCAATTCTAAAATATCAATGGAGAAAATAAACAATGTCAAGGTGAAGCCAGTAAAACAAGAGGGTGATGGAAATAAAAAAAGCAAAAGGTTATAAATTATTCAATGAGCCGTATGCTAATATATTTCTGCTAGCCCGTAAGAAGAGCGGGAAAACGACCGCACTCTTTGAAATACTGAAAAGGACAACCGACAGAAAGACCCGTATTGTCATTATCGCTTCAACAATTCACAAGGACTACATTTACAAAGCAATGGTTAAGCACTTTAAAAACAGGGGAAATCCAATGGCAATTTAACATTTCTCAAATCAGATGGTGTAAATGTGATAGACTATGAACTTGACAAACTGAACAGACAGGACGAGCAACACGAAGGAGAAATCAAAGATGAAGAACCGATGGAGAAACCACAATTTTTATACTTTGGAAAAGAAAAGAAAAAGGAAGAAGGAGGTGAGAAGAAAGAACGACCGAGCAAGTATATTTCGCCAGAGGTTGTTTTTGTTTTGGATGATTTAGGAAGCGGTTTAAGAGACAAGTCAGTAAGCGATTTGCTAAAAAAGAACAGAAACTATAAATCAAAGGTTATTATGTCTAGTCAGTATCTGAACGACCTACGGCCAGAAGCCATTAAGCAGTTAGATTATTTATTAATCTTTCCGGGCCAGTCTCAGGACAAAATGGAACTCGTGTATAAACACTTAGACCTATCTTTTGCGAGGGTCTGCGACCCGTCGCAACGTGGCGAAGCCACTTGTGATTTTGATTATTTTCTTCAAAAGTATCACGAAGCAACAAAGGAGAGATTTAATTTTCTTTATGTCTCAAGTGTTGATGATGAGTTAAGAAAACATTTTGCCTATCGCATGAAATAATATTTTTAGAGTTATTTTTTTTTTGCTAAAAAGATTTTTAAAATCTTTCCAATATATGCCAGTATCACCAGTGATAATTTCACAACCGTGAGGATATAACATCGGATACAATCCATCAATGTCACAGAAGGGAGGAAAAAAGAAAACTAAGAAGAAGGGAGGACAAAAGGGACGAAAGATTAACTGGGCTAAGGTCGGAAAAACGGCCTTGGCTGTTAATAAATTCCTTCGCGATAATAAGGTAATCTCTAGAACTGCGGGGGCATTGAGTAGCATTGGGGTGCCTTACGCAGGTAGTGTTAGTGCTACAGCATCAAAACTCGGATATGGTAAGCAACGAGGAGGTGCTGTAAAGTTTCGCTGATAGTTATCAACTACACTCTCGTTGCTATCGCAACTCCCGTTTGTTTGGAGGGGGTTTCACCCCCTACCATACCCCCGCGGATTTGGAAAGGGGCATAGCCCCTTCCATAACCATCGAAAACAGATTAATTTTTTCCTAAAATAAAAAATAGATGTTTTAGAATATAAACAAACGAAGTTTGTGTTATAGCAAAAATCACAAGTGATTTTTTTATAAGCGGGAATGCGAAGCATGAAGCGCAATTCTAAAATATCAAAGGTAAGACCCCCGCGAGTGTATAGGAATAAGAGCGGGAGACCTTATATTATCCAGAAGGGTAAAAAATATTATCTTAATTTTGGTAAGAAAACAAATGATATAAGCACACTTCAAATCGTTAAGGTGATTTTGAAATATATTGGTAAGCCGAGGCCACAAAGGCAGGGCCGCAAACCAAGGGAAAAAATAATCAAATCTGATTTCAATCGTCTTGAACATGAGAACAGAAACCAGATACAAAGCAACTTACAAAAGAAATATGACATGATACACGAGCAGGAAGAAAAGGAAAAGAAGAAAAGGGATGAGATAGAAGAAGAAAAGAAAAGGCTAGAAAGAAAAGACAGAGCCGATGCCGAGGAACAAAAAGAGATAATGGATAGGGAACATAAAAGAGAACTAGCGGATATTAATGAACGACAAGAACAAAAAGCCAGAGAACTAAGAAGGGAGCAAAAACTCATAGAACAACCAGTTCGGATAACTGGGATGGCCCCTTTTTCCGAAATTTTTCTAGGGTATACTTGGTTTTTTCTACATGTCAGACCTGACTCTTCTAACTAATATTAGATTGTAATGTGTGTTTAAACCAATTGGAAACTAGTTTATTTATTAATAAAAACTAGTGTTGACACTCATAAAAGAATGTGAAAAAAAAGTCGTTCGGCCGGCTCGGCAACACATACCCGCCCACCCCGCAAGTCAGTATGCCTGACCTGACTGTTGTAATTAATATTAGACTGACATAATGCGCTTTTAAATCAATTGGAAACACGTTTATTTATTAATAAAACTACCTGGTTGTGACTCAATGACACAAAAAAAATTCAGTGTGAGGCAACCCCCCCCCCCCCACACACACACACATACACACACCCCCCACTCACGAGCGCTCCAACTCCCTACATTAATCTCAATCTTCCTCTTCTGAATCATCTGCATCAGTATCATCTAGTCTCCTTCGCTTCTTCACTCGCTCACGCCTGACTCTTACTACCTATGTGTATGAAAAAACATCCTATGTGTTGTGTCGCGTCGCATTCATTGCGAGTGACCAAGTCAATAGTTTGTCAGTGAAGTTGGTGGGGGTGTCAGCAGTAATTTCCATTCCCTTCTTCTTCTTCTTCTTCTTCTTCTTCTTCTCCTTCTTTTCTTCTTCTTCTGTTTCTCTTGCTCACTATCACTATCTGAGCTGCTGTCTGACGAGCTGTCTGACGAGCTGTCTGACGTGTCACTGTCACTCTCATGCTTCTTCTTCTTCTTATTCTCTTTCTTCTTCTTCTTCTCTTTCTTCTTTTTCTCTTTCTTGTTCTCGTTTTTGTTTTTTTCTTCTTCTTCCTCTTCTTTTTGCTGCTGCTTCGGATTCCCCTCACCCCCACCACCCCCCGGGCCAGAGACGCAAAGTTTTCACAAGCTGCGAAATAGACGAGCTCATATTGCTGATATCAGCCCTTAACTTCTGTCAAAGCAGCAGTGACAGTGAATAAATAAATTAATAAATCAATATGATTTCAATAATATATATAATATTGATAAAGAAGTAGTAGTAGTAGTAGTAGTAGTAGTAGTAGTAGTAGTAGTAGAAGAAGAAGAAGAAGAAGAAGAAGAAGAAGAAGGAGGAGGAGGAGGAGGAGGAGGAGGAGGGGGAGGGAGGGATCACAAAATTACCGAAAGACCCTCAGCCTCCCCTAAGGCTTCCTTGCCGCCCTTTTCCTCCTCTTCCTTGTCGCCCTTTCCTACAAGCAATATTTATTATTGCAAAACGCAGGAGAAAAAAAAGAAATCAAGGGGCTGACCTTTCTTTGTTTTTTTTTTCTCCTGCGTTTTCTCCTGCGTGATAACCTCGTCATCGCTGCTTTCCTGATCAAAGTCTACAACAAAGAAAAGCTCGAAACTAACAGTGGCTTCTGCAGCCTCTAACCCCCGACTTCTATCTCGCTTTCTTTTGGCTTCTTTGGACCGGCCTTCTTATTCTTCTTCGGGGGACTTTCCTCAATGACCTCATCTAGTTCAACAGGGTCGCAAATCAAAGGTGAGAAACAAGCAAAACAAATGCATACCTGCTAAAGAGCGGTCGATTTTGACCCGTCCTGACTTCCGCGTTCCGGCGGCCTTCTAACATTCACAAAACAACATTGCGAAGATGGAGACAGATGCCAATACCTTAAGTTTGTTCGCCTGTATAGCCAACAACAGCTCCTTCTTCCGGAACCGGTGAAGGAAAGGGGGCTCTGTGGGCTTACCAGCATATGGCTTGAGAAGAGGCATGATGTCCTTCTCGAAATCCTCCTTATGATCCGATAGGGCGAGTGTGTGCCCGATCGAAAGGAAATACTTATCTAGGAGTTGTAGTTCTCGGCTTTCAACCGCACCCCCTATAGCTGTAGCGTCGACGGTTCTCACCACCAGGATGTGCTTCTTGCACACTGCAATACAGACCATAACATTCAAACACCACACACAAAGAATATTTCTTACTTTTATTGAACTTCGTTTGGTTTAAGCCTTGCTCCCACCGCTGTGGAAACTCAATAATCATCCTGTCAAGACAAATGCATCATTAAAAAGCTCTACTAAAAAGAACACAAACCCGGGAGCAGGCATTATTTCGCCCACGCCTTCGCTGGTCTCAATACTTTTCTGCGGTCCCAACACAACCTGTTACTGGGTAGTTGGACGTTAGTAATGAAAGCACCGTCCCGCACCTTTCAACAAGCAAAAATGATTCACAGATAGTATTACAAGCAATCCTACCTTGCCAATCCTACCTTGCCGTCGTCAAGCTGGAATCTTATTAACAACCTAAATTTACAATCAGATGGTGACAAAAAGGGAAAGAGATTTTGTGTACCCGTCCTGGAACTTGTTCCCATCACTTGAAACTTCTCTTCGGCTTCCTTATTGTATATGTACTGAAAACTCCTGGGGAGCTCCCATATTCTATACTTGCCTTCCTGGACTGGCGGTAACTCCTTTGCTGTTGTTGTTGTTGTTGTTGTTGTCGTCGTCGTTGTTGTCGTTGTTGTTGTTGTTGTTGTCGTTGTTGTTGTTGTTGTTGTTGTTGTTGTCGTTGTTGTTGTTGTTGTTGTTGTTGTTGTCATCGTCGTCGTTGTCGTCGTCCTCGTCGTCGTTGTTGTTGTTGTTGTTGTTGTCGTCGTCGTCGTCGTTGTCGTTGTTGTTGTTGTTGTTGTTGTTGTGGTTGTTGTCATCATCGTCGTTGTTGTTGTTGTTGTTGTTGTTGTTGTTGTCGTTGTCGTTGTTGTTGTTGTTGTCGTCGTCGTCGTCGTTGTTGTTGTTGTTGTTGTTGTTGTTGCTGTTGTTGTTGTCGTTGTCGTTGTTGTTGTTGTTGTTGTTGTTGTTGTCTTCTCTGGTCGGTTCTTGGTTTTCTTTTTCTTCGTCGATCTCTCTCTGTTCTTTCCCTTCTCTTCTTCTCCTTCTTCTTCTTCTTCTCCTTCTTTCTCTTCTGTTTCATCAGTCTTCCTCTTCTTCTTCGTCTCCTTCTTCTTCTCCTTCTTCTTCTTCTTCGTCTCCTTCTTCTTCTCCTTCTCCTTCTTCTTCTTCTTTCCCTTCCATCCTCCTTCTTCTTCTTCTCCTTCTCTTTCTTCTTCTCCTTCTCCTTCTTCTTCTCCTTCTCCTTCTTCTTCTTCTTCTTCTTCTTCTTCTTCTTCTTCTTCTTCTTCTTCTTCTTCTTCTCCTTCTCCTTCTTCTTCTGTTTCATCAGTCTTCCTCTTCTTCTTCGTCTTCCCCTCCTTCTTCTTCTTCTTCTTCGTCTCCTCCTCCGAAAGCAAAAAGACTGTCTGATTTCTTTTTCTTTTGATCATCACTCTTGTCACTTCTTTCTCACTTCCTAGCCCATCATCCCATGCCTTGGCTGCTCCCCTGTATCTGCTGTTCTGATTCCACTGATGTTTTGTCTGCGGACAGACTTCCTCAATCTCCCGCTTTGAAAGCCCGTCATACTTTCTTTGGAGTTCTGGAGGAATTGTCACTTTCTCAAACGATTGCTTCTCAGGATTGTTATTACAAAACAGGAACAGCTCCCCCAATCGATTTCTAGCAATGCCCTGCAATGTCTCCGCTACTAGTTAGACATAGCGCGAAGGTCGGTGTGCGATTGTCGGACTTCAAAAGTGGAAAAAAGCCAGTAGCTGAAAATTTGAAGTGGCGGGTGCTGAAAATCATGGCAAGTTTGTCAAAAGTTCGTTCCTAAATTATGAAGCAACTACTTGCTCTTTCACGCTGCAATAAAGCGGCGACTCTAAGTTAGGGCCTAACTTAGAGTCGCCGCTTTATTGCAGCGTGAACGAGCAAGTAGTTGCTTCATAATTTAGGAACGAATTTTTTTCGGAAAAAAGGGTCAGAAAACTCACATTTCCTATGTTATATTGTAAGTGCTTTGTTTGTAGTGAAGCAAAGTGGTCTGTCCTTTTCTGTAGCATGTGGGTGATAGGAGAAACAAGTTTTTTTTGCTGGAAAGCATTTACTTGCTAACAAATTTAGGAGAAACTGATCGCATTTTTTCTCTGTACCCAAAAATTCGTTCCTAAATTATGAAGCAACTACTTGCTCTTTCACGCTGCAATAAAGCGGCGACTCTAAGTTAGGCCCTAACTTAGAGTCGCCGCTTTATTGCAGCGTGAAAGAGCAAGTAGTTGCTTCATAATTTAGGAACGAATTTTTGACAAACAACTTTTTTTGGCAAAAAGCTCAAATTTCCTATGTTATGTTGTAAGTGCTTTGTTTGTAGTGAAGCAAAGTGGTTTGCCCTTTTCTGTAGCATGTGGGTGATAGGAGAAACAAGTTTTTTTTGCTGGAAAGCAGTTACTTGCTAACAAATTTAGGAGAAACTGATTGCATTTTTTGTCTGTACCCAAAAATTCGTTCCTAAATTATGAAGCAACTACTTGCTCTTTCACGCTGCAATAAAGCGGCGACTCTAAGTTAGGCACTAACTTAGAGTCGCCGCTTTATTGCAGCGTGAAAGAGCAAGTGGTCGCTTCATAATTTAGGAGCGTTGACAAACAACTTTCTTTGCAAAAAGCTCACATTTTCCTATGTCATGTTGCAAGTATTTTGTTTGCAGTCAAGCAAAGTGGTCTGTCCTTTTCTGTGGCGTGTAAGAGCTTTAATTAATACACACATACACAAACAAATACATCTATCTATCTATCTATCTATCTATCCATCTAGATATCTATCTATCTATCTATCTTATCTATCTTATCTATCTTATCTATCTTATCTATCTATCTATCTATCTATCTATCTATCTATCCATCTATCTATCTATCTATCTATCTATCTATCTATCTATCTATCTATTATTAGGAGCTCCCGCTGCCATGACGGCACGGAGGGCACCGTTGGAGATCCGCTGGTTCGACGATGGCAGTGGAGGCTTAGGCTGCGGCGTATTTGCCACCTGCTTTCTGTCGAAAGGCTATCGGCTCGGGACTTTACTACCGGGAAGCAGGCTCGAGAGTGAGATGAAGGATACAGTGTGTGTTACTCATTATCGCATGCTGCTAGCCAATAGATACATGGTTGGGATGCAGCCCATACAGTCAATCAGTGAGTGCAGCAGAAATGCAATGCATTTACTGAATTCGGGGTTCCATCCAGACGCTGAGGGAAAGCCTAATTGCGTTTTGCAGAAGCATAGTCAACATGTCGCCGTTCTGTCTCGCGATGTACTGCCTGGGGAAGAAATTCTACTTGACTATCGCTTTGGCAATACCGGTACCACTGATGACGGGACAAACGAACGCGTGCTTGGAGCTAGCCACGTCCACCCCCGCTGGATGCAAGCAGCTGCAAGGAGCAGGAGGAGAATTCCTGTGTGGATGCAGTGCCGAACCGGTGAGTCACAGATTTTCTTCGTGGTCCCAGAAGAGGAGCATCCACCCATGCAGAGGAGTGAGTCCATGGGAGAAGATGCGAAGGCATCTCTTTTTGCGTCGTTTTGCCGTGAGCAAGCAGGCAGCCAAGCACCGACCACAGCCCAGGACCCACCCTTGACAGCCGACAGCCTGACAGACTTGTTGGGGTCTTTTGCCAAGACTGCTAAGGACAGCGCCAGGCCCGACACCAGCACCGGTACCGGCACGGATGGTCTGAAGGTCAAATTACTTCTGTCTTCTCTGGCTAGTATGTAAACGCGATGTTTTCTTGATAGCTGTCCAAGGCAGAACTGCCCATGCCTGATTTGCAGGTATGTTTGTTGAGTTCAGATCACAATTTGTTAATCCAGTTATGTTTTTGTCTCTGGTAGTAGGCTGCAAGCCAATTGGCTTTGCAGCCGCTTGCAGAGTCGACTGATGGGGGAACTGCTGTTGGGGATGCTTCTGTATCCTTCATGGATGAAGGTTACGTGCAAGACCTAACCGCGTGCCCAGACTCACCCGAGAAGGCTGATGTGGTCGTACCCACAGGCTCACCACTAAAGGTATTATAATTTGACACTGTGTTTTAAGCATTGTGCTTGAATATATGCAGCGGCCGGATTCAGAAGGGATCGAGACTGCAGGCTGCAGTGGATACGACGATATCTTCACCTACCTGATCTGGAGGAGTGTGGTTCGGAGTGTAGGACGGTGGACTGGGATGCTATCAAGGCGAGCTCAGCACTGTTGTATGTCTCACTCGGGTTGGAACCGCCAGTAGATGTTCGGAGTCGCCACACAAGCAGGCCCTACAAAATGGCGAAGCGGAAGAGGGCGGAGCCGAAAAGGCAGCGGCCGAAGACAATAGAGTTTTGGTTGGGCATGACTTATGCGGAGCTTGAACATGAGGTACGGTCACTCTGTTGTAAGGAGAAGGAGAAGCAGAAGGAGAAGGATAGGATAGGGGGTTCGATAACGAGATGGCAGTGCTCGATTACAAGCGTCGCAGCACTCTGCACCACAAGATTCATTCAACATGTCGAGTGGAGAGCATGAAGAGGAAGGAGGCCGCACCTGGAGATGTGAAGTCTACTACCATCTCGTCTGACATGACCCCTCCCATTCAGTATCCTGCTTGTCGCCGGCGTTCAGACGAATTCAAAGGGAAGTACGTGATTCGCATTTGTTTAGGGGTCACGAGCGCGTACACCGCCGGTAAGACTTTCATTTTGCTTACGGCCCTGGCGTGGCTCACGGTATGAACAGCAACTTGACCATGCTGTACCATGTCTTGAGGTGGGAGCTGTTTTCAGACAGGAGTAAAGCGGCTTGGCTTCTGAACCTGGAGTGGGATGGTGCAGGGGACAATACTGGCTTTGCTGTCTTAGCTTTTTTGAACCATATCATTTACGTTGGGTGGAGGACTCGTGCCCGGTACCACAGGCTGGTACCGCGCCGTGGTTATTCTTCTGATGATCAGAAGTTTAGGACAATCAAGCGAGGAATCAATTCCACTTTCTTAACAACTAACCTCGCGCAAGCCCTTTTAAAGACGTTGCAGGCTTTTAAAAAGGATCGATCGTCTTTTGTTTTGTTAATTGTGAAGACGAACTAAGACTGGGACAGGTTTTTTGCCCCATGTGTTAACAGACACATCACTCACTACAACCGTCCTCTTGCTTGGCAGTTTGCAGCAAGTGATGAAGCAGGTGGCATGCCGCTGGGTGAATGTAAGACTTGGGGTGATTCCCAGGAGCTCTGGCATGGCGAGCACGACAAACCAACTGCGCATGGCGCCGCACCTATCCAGTTTTATGTTAGGCCACCAGGTACTCACTTTATTTTTTGTATACACATGCAACTGGTACCTGTTTGCAGCAACTGCTCTCCCTAACAAGCTCCCACCAGTCGAGTGGGCAACTCCGAAGCTGAAGAAGGATATCAGGCAGTTAGCAGCCAAGTTTTGTGGGCCACAGGAAAGGGAGCAAATCGAAAACATGCTGACACACCCAGATTCTCTGTCTGGTCTCGAGTACGATGGGGAGTATGGTAAGGGAGGTCTTCCTGGTAGGCCTGCCCATATTTCGTGCGTGGATATGAACGGAGACGAGTGGAAGGTGGAGGTCCGAGTGGTAGATGAGTTCCCACCAAACCCTTGGGCCGTTCCTCAGGATAGGGAGCAGTTCATTCGCGTTGACTCACCTCACTGAAGAGGAGCGTTTGGGTTTGCCGCGCACATTTTTTGACAACAAGCAGGCTCTACCGAATCCAGGCTGGCCGGGGGCAAGGGCATTGTCGGCGCAGGAGCAGTTGGAACAGGATTTGGCCTTCAACCCAGTCGTCATCAGGCAACCATGGAAGGCGGTCGCGGAGATTCTGCGAAGTGGCACTGTGCAGGACGAGAAGGGGCTGGCGGCGTTGAGGATCAACAAAGTCGCATTTGTGGGGTGGATGAGAGAGCACGGGCTTAGTAGCACGTATCTGACTCCGGAGGGCAAGAGGAAGGAGTTGAAGAAGAAGGATGTGGTAAAGGCTGTGTGGGATCAATATCAAGCGTGTGAGGTGTCAGAGTCTTCCAGCGACAGCCCACTTCTCAACGCAGCGGGACAACAACATGATCGCAAGCAAGCGCGTGGTCATGCTCCCCGGCGTGCTCGTGGACGTGGTCGTGGTCGTGGTCGTGGTCGTGGTCGTGCTCGTGGTCGTGAGCGTGGGCGTGCAGGTGATGAAGTAGTGAATCAAAGCAGCAGCGACAGCGACATTCCGCTTCGCAACGCAGCAGAACAACGCAACGATAGCAAGAGAGCGCGTGGTGCTCGTGGTCGTGCTCGAGGTCGTGCTCCTGGTGGTGCTCGTGCTCGTGTTCGTCGTGTCCGTGCTCGTGCTGGAGGTCAGGGTGGTGGAGGAGGGAGGAGAAGAGGGAGAAGAAGGAACAGAGAAGAAGAAGAAGAAGAAGAAGAAGAAGAAGAAGAAGAAGAAGAAGAAGAAGAAGAAGAAGAAGAAGAAGAAGAAGAAGAAGAAGATGAAGAGAAAGACTTCATTCCGTGGATATGCGAGTGCTGTGGATTGCGAAATGAGGAAAACACAAGGGAAGAACTATGTGAGCTGTGCAAATATAGATCTTCTTCATCAGGTGAAACTGAGACTGAGGAAGAGAAAGAAGAAGATGAGCAGGAAAGGAAAGTAGGAGAAGAAGAAGAAGAGGACGAAGAGGACAAGGAAAGCGGCAAAGATGACGATGGTGATGATCAGAGAGTAAGAGTCAGGCATGAGCGAGTGAAGAAGCGAAGGAGACTAGATGATACTGATGCAAATGATTCAGAAGAGGAAGATTGAGATTAATGTAGGGAGTTGGAGCGCTCGTGAGTGGGGGGTGTGTGTATGTGTGTGTGTGTGGGGGGGGGGGGGGGGTTGCCTCACACTGAATTTTTTTTGTGTCATTGAGTCACAACCAGGTAGTTTTATTAATAAATAAACGTGTTTCCAATTGATTTAAAAGCGCATTATGTCAGTCTAATATTAATTACAACAGTCAGGTCAGGCATACTGACTTTGCGGGGTGGGCGGGTATGTGTTGCCGAGCCGGCCGAACGACTTTTTTTTCACATTCTTTTATGAGTGTCAACACTAGTTTTTGTTAATAAATAAACTAGTTTCCAATTGGTTTGAACACACATTACAATCTAATATTAGTTAGAAGAGTCAGGTCTGACATGTAGAAAAAACCAAGTATACCCTGGGAAAATTTCGGAAAAAGGGGCCATCCCAGTTATCCGAACTGGTTGTTATAGAAGATGTAAAATATGAAGAAGACAGAAAAAATAGGATACAAGCATTACCACCGCCACCACAATATCAATATATTATGCCACCGCAGCAGGGACAGCCACAAGCACCACCATTAGGAGCACCGCCACAAGCACCACCATTACCTAATTTAGGAGATGAGACACCATTGAAAACGAAAGAGCAATATGAGGAAGAAAAAAAGCAAAAGCAAAAAGATATTGAAACACTGAAATTAGCAGGATATACAGATAAGTTCATAAAAAAGATGAGTCTCCAAGACTTACAAAAAGCCAGTCAAGATATTCAGACGGCTATAGCCACAGCAACATCTTTAGAAGAACAGAAAAAGTTAGCAGAAGAATATAAAGAAAAACTTGAAAAGGAAGAAAAGAAGGCGGAAGAAAAGGGTAAGCATCTTGAAAATTTACAAATTAATCAATTTTTAATCTCTGGATTTTCAAAAACTTATCACCCAAACATTACTATAAAAGAGTTAGCACAGGCTTTAAAAAAGAGACTAGATAGTGGAAGTCATGAAAAAATTAAATTACAAAGACAGTTCAAAGTGGATAATTAACATGATTAAAAGGTTTAATATTGATGTTGGAAATGAAAAGGAAAACGTAAAAAGAAAAGTAGTGGATTATGCTAGATATGAAGAGTATATGGGTATTAATGAACAAAAAGGGAATGGAGCGAAGACATTAGAAGAATTAATTGATAAGGTATTTTCAATAAAAATAAAAAAAAAAATATCTATCCCGCAATGATTGGAGGCACACAATGAATAAAAAGGACTTTGTAAAAACTCTAACTAGCAGACCCAAATGTAGATAAACAAGTTTCAGCGGATTTAAATGTTGATAAAGGGATGCCACCAACTACCATACCCCCGCCACCAGAGCCGGCAACAGATACGACTACACCGCCAGACCAAACACCACCAGAGGACTTCACCCCCGAGCGTCGCGGAGACACCGCCAACAGACAGACAACCACCGCCAGACGAACAAACTGGAGAGGGTCGCGGACTAATGACTAATGAAATAGATGACATAATGAAAAAATATGGATGGTATCTCGGAGCGATAGCCAGTGATGAAATCTACAAGTTGAAGCCCGAAAGCAGAAAGCGATATGGATTTATTATGAATACCCAAAAAAGTTCGCAACCCGGAGCACATTGGATGGCGGTTTATATAGATTTAGATAAAGATAGGTCCGTGGAAGAGTATGACCCTTTAGCACTTTACGAGCCAACTGAAGACTTTCAACAACAAATGAAACGGCTAATAGATAAAAGCCATCCAAGCACATACCTGCTTATGAAAGTAAATAAAGTAAAAGAGCAGATCGATACGAGCGACACGTGTGGATGGTTTGCTATGAGATTTTTGATTGAAAGAAGTAAAGGCAACCGCTTTAAGTTTGCTAGTGGATATACAGACCTAAAAGAAGAAGAAGCGGAAAAATTAAAAGCACAGAACGGGTATGGTTTTGACCTTTTTATAAAAGATATTTATCAACTACACTCTCATTCGTTTCACTCATTCTCATTTGTTTATAAACATCGAAAACCGATTTATTTTTTTCAATAAAGAAAAAACGATGTTTAGAATATGAACAAACGAAGTTTGTGTTATAGCAAAAATCACAAGTGATTTTTTTATAAGCGAGAGTGCGGAGCACGAAGCGCAATTCTAAATAACATGGAGTATAAAGGCGGTCGTGCGACTGGTATTTACTATATCAACAGCAAAAATAGAATAACTGGCACAGACTCAGATTTTACACACGAATTAAACTTAAAATCACTAGACAATCCCACACATTGTAAAATTCTTCATATCTATGTGCCGAAGTCATATTACTCTGTGGCTTCACCATATAATACCTTTACACTTAGCGAAGACGGGTATGAGGCTTTAAATACGATACCTGAGGGAAACTACACAATGAATAATCTAAAAAATAAGTTGTCAGAGGTGCTAACCGCAGACAGCCCAAATAATTATACACATGTGGTATCCAGTAATAATACCAACATAGAACCAGAAGATGGAAAATTAACATTCAGTGTGTCAGAGAATAAAGGAATTCAACCGCGGTTTATATTTGATACAGATACTCCTATTCACGAGGTTATGGGTTTTGATAGAAATTCAACATATTTCTTCGCTAATGGTTTTATTAAATCGCCGAATGTGATTATTCTAACTGGCGAAAAGACTTTATACCTTCAATCGGACTTAGTTGGTGAAGGAGATAATCATGTGCTACAAGAAATATACACTGCCAACGAAATTCCATTTGGAGCCATTAAAGTGGGTCTGAGTATGGTAAGAAATTATCAACCAGTTCAAATAATGTATATAGGTTTTATCTTACAGACGAAAACGATCAGGCTATAAATCTTAATGGTTTGGGAGTCGTTATCACATTGTTGATTTACAGCGAGACTAATTATTTTAATTTGTTTACATCATTTTTTAATTTGTTAAAATCTAGATGATATTTGACAATTTCACTTCGTGCTACGCACTCTCGTTTATTGTCATAAGTCCCGAAGGGACGTTGTGACGGGACGAAGTTCCTCACAAACATCGTTTTTTAAACTTTAATGGCTTACGATGTTTTATGATGACGAAGTCAGAATAAAATATCAATTAATTTAATTTTAGAATTATTTTTTCTATAAATATATTCTGGTGAATTAGTTAATTTTCACAACTTCCAAAAAAGACCTGAAACAAAATGCCCACACAACACGGAGGCGAATTGGACTTTTCTAAAACTGACTACATCAGTGCTTCTTATCGTTTGAATAAGCTCGCCCCTCGTGAGGGTTCTGGAACATTTGAAGTCACCACTGCTGGCGGACAAGAACGAAGTTTTGACCTTATTAGCCGATCTTTTAATCTCGCTAGGTCTTATTTGAGTTTTACTTATACTATGAAAGCGGCTGGTGCCAATGTTTATTCTAGATTTTTTATGGACTGCCTTTCACAAATTAGCCAAATACAACTTCAGACCCGTAGCGGTGTTTATCTGTGCGACCTTAACCATCTCAGAATGGTAACTAAGATGCTGTGGAAACCAGAAATGAGCTTGAAGGATTTCCTAGACCTTCCTAACCACGGGGATGCTAGTGGATATGGTTGTATGCTCCAAAAGTGTAATGCTAACGGATTGATTACCATATTCGTGCTGTTGAAGCAACTAGAACAGCCTTTCGTGCGGCGGCTGATGCTAATAACGATGATGCTGCCTCTACTCAGGGTCTATTGCGTGAGCCAGTGATTTCTGCTCGTCGTCATGATGATGCTGCTCTAACGACTGGAGTTGGAGCACTATCCGCCGTAAATGTTAATTACAACGAGGCGAAGTATCTTGTGGGAAGTGGAGCGAATGCCGCTTTGGCCATTAATGTTAAAATTCCTTTGGGTATGATTATTAACACTATTTTCGCACTTGATAAGACTATTATGTTTCCAGAAATTTTGACTATGCGGATTGTGTGGGGTGCTACTGACAGAACCGGTTATACGGTGACGAATGGTGCTGCTACTTGTATTAGCACTGCTTATCTTGCCGCACTAAATGCTACCATGCCTATGGCTGTATCTGCTGATGTCACCAATCTTGCCTTGTTTCTTGCGGTTGAAACGAACCCCGATGTTATTCAATCAATTCAACAGAAGATTGCTAGCCCCGAAGGTATGAGCTTCAATATTGATTATGCATATGTTTACAAGAATACCACACCCTCAAGCTCATCCCAAAATATTATTATGCGATTTGACAGAGGCCACGGTCGCCGTTTGAAGAAGATTTATCACTCTGTTTTTAACACCGAAGAAAGGAAGAACACAGCTTATGACAACGATAACCGTTCCGCCGTTAAGGTTGTCAATTTTTACACTACTCTATACGGCGCCCGCCAGCAAGATTTCAACATTGACTGTGCAACTGAAGAAGACTATATGTACCTGAAGCCAAAGATTGAGGGTTTTGCCTTGTTGAATAACGATGTGAAAAAAAATACAACTGGTTCTGGGTTGATACTTGGGATAATACCCGCCCGCTATGGAGCAAGGATCAAAATGAAATCAGTGGTTTAAGCCTTGATACTGAGCGACGATGGGAGTTTATTGCGAACACTGCGACTGCTGCCTACAACCATTACACTGTGGCAATCACTCAGCGGGAGGTTCAGGTTAAGGCGAATATGATTACAATTAGTTAAGAGGTAATTATTAATTTTGATAGTTAATTTATTTTTTTGATAATATAGACCTACAATGTCCCACCAGAGAAATTTGGTCACACAAAATCCCGACGGAAAGTTTGTGAATGTCAAAGTCGGGCATGATGGGTTTCTTGAGACTAATGTTGAAAAAACAGCGTTTGGCGAATTAGCAACATCACAATACACACAGATTATACAAGAAACATTTATGTATTAATGTAAATACCTCTAAGTGGAACACAAGCACTACTAATGCTACATTAGAGCAAAAGAGTGCTATGGCATATCTAACAACACAGGCAGTTGGAGGTTCAAGATTATTCATTGAAACAAAAAAGAAAATCAAATATCGTGCTGGTATGGGTGTATATGTCAGATTTACTGCTTTGTGGAATACAAATGAAGCAAGCGGATATTCATTTTATGTAGGTATTGGTGATTCCTTCTTAACGGACGGCTTTTTCTTCTCAAGAGAAAATGGTGTAATGAAAATATACCAATTAAACAACTCCACTGTCATTACCGAGGTTAAACAAAGTCAATGGAATGTAGATAAAGCAGATGGAACACATTACTTACCAGCCATTGATTTCAGTAAGGGTAATGTATTTCAGATTAAATATCAATACTTAGGTTTCGGTCATATATCATTTTATATTGAAAATTCAAACACGGGGCTATTTCAACTAGTCCATGCTATACGATATGCTAACAGCAAAACTGCTACATCTCTTAATAATACTACTTTACCATTCTTGGCTTCGTTATCCGTTGGTGCTAATCCACGAATCCAAAACCTTAGAATTGCCAGTGTTGGATGCTTCATTGAAGGAACTGAAATCATAAGAGGTATTCCATTTATTTATGAAAGAACAACAAATGCGACGAATGTGGCAACACATGCTTTTACTATGAGAAATAATACTAATATTATTGGAAACACCATTGTTAATTATAGTATAGTTTATCCTAGACGACTAAATATCTTAAATACAGATGGTAAATCTGGTGTAATCATTAAAGTAATAAAAAATGCTACCCTTACTGGTGCTGTCTATGCTGAAAACAATACTAATACAAGTCTGGTTTCATTTGATACTACCGCAACTATTGCTGGTGGAAATACTATTGCCGTTGTATTTGTTAATACGAATGATGCTCAAAGCATAGATTTTAATGATTATGATTTAGATGATATGTTGCAAAGCGAAAGGCTAACTATAACAGCACAGGCTACTACAAATCAGACTATAAGTATTCAGTATGCTTTTACTTGGTTAGAAGACCCATGATATTTGAGAGTTGCGCTTCGTGCTGACGCACTCTCACTTACTCTCACAAGTCCCGAAGGGACGTTGTGACGGGACGAAGTCCCTCACAAACATCGGAAAAAATAAATTGAAGACGATGTTTGAAAACGACCCGCAGGGTTGTCTTTCAAATATCACTTTTTAAAATACTTGATAAATTATTTTTTCTAAGTTCATTTATCTCTTCATTTTTTTCTAGAAATGAAAGCACACATACCACATCGCAGAATTTATCATCATCAATTGAAACTGATAACTCATTTTTTTTCTTACACTCTTTACAAGGTGCTTTCTTTGCTTCTATTTCTTCACCTACATTCGCCTTTATTTCGGTAATTCCAGTCTCTTTGAAATGAGTCGCTGTAAAATGTGCGCTTTCTTCTTTGTCCGTTATGGTCTCCAATGGAATAACTACTTTCACATTGTCATCCCTCTGCTTGTACTGCTCATAGAAAGAAACAATGTCAGGCTTAGTCCATTTAGTTGTTGGTTTTTTTATTTCGCTGTCGATGTTCCATTTTTCAATTTCATTCAAGTAGTCTTGTTTGGTGTTCAGGTCAGTCATGATATTTTAGAATTGCGCTTCGTGCTACGCACTCTCGCTTATTCTAAACATCGGAAAAAATTTTAAAGAAAAAATAATTAAAAGAAAAAGATGTTTTGTGATGACGAAGTCAGAACAAAATATCAAATATATTTTTTTTACTTCACTTTTAATGTCTGTAAATTTATCAAACCAAGGCTGTTTCATAACCCATTCAAGATATGGCTTATCAATGGTAGCAATATCTGAAACCTTCTTCCCGCGATACTTACCAAACGGAAAAACATCGGTTGGCTTTCCTTCTCTACTGTTTTCAATCACCTTAATTTCCTCATCAATCATCTGTTGGACATCTCTTACTGACAAGAATTCCTTATTCTTCTCAATCGAAAGTCGTCCAAATTTTTCAGATAGTCTGGTGAGCGACCCCTTGGGTCGCGTCAACGTCCCTTCGGGACTTGTGAGGGTGGTCATTGGTCTATATAGATTGGTAAAAAAAAATTATGGAAAAAATTAATTAATTATTTGATTATTATTAAATTTTAAGATCTGATTTGATATCAGTAAGGGATACTATCATTTTTGTTAATAAACTCACGACCGCACCATTTATTCTCATTAACTTTCTTTTTTATGTTCGTAGTATGAACTATGCTGAAATGGTTAATGTTTTGCTGTTTGCTATTTCGTGATAAATGAATTTTCTTCATTTGAAAATCTCTAACATTTTCGATGCTTTCACCTAAATCCATCTTTTCATATACTTCTGGATTTAGCCCTTTTGAATTCAACCCCTTACCTCTGAGATGGTAGTATCTCTTTTTTACTCCTTCATTTTCGTAGCATTCAATTATATGAACTCCTTTGTCTTTATGTTTCAAGTCATTCTTAGTAAGTTAAGGGAGAAAGGCTTCATTCGTTGTAAATTCTAACATATACAATTTTGGAGCGATCCATATTCCTCTTATTATCTTACAACAATCTCCTAAGTCATCCGTTATTCCTCCGAGAGATTTATCGCCAAGTCTTTTGATTAGTTTAGCGAACATAACATGCAACACTAAAATATCGGTATCGGTGTAATAGAAATCGGCCTCTATGTCTTTATTTGGATTAGCATCTTTTATGTAGTTATACATAATTCGCCTGCTATAAGCTAGAATGAATGCCCCGTAGTGAGAAGGTTTAGTTATGCTACCTTCAATTATTTCTTCCTTTCTAGGAATTCCGGATACGTGCCATAGTTTGTTTCCATCTTTATCTTTGAATTCAACCACATCGGATATATAATTTTTAGTCCAAAATTTCCAATACTCCTCATTTGATTTAATATATTCCGCTTCTGTTGGGATAGGTCGTTGTATCATCTTTCCGTATAACGAATTCATAAATAGTTTGGATAATAAATATTGCGGTGTGCCTTTTTCGCTATTCTCTTTTGCCTTAAACATTTCTAATATATATTCTTTGAATACTGGTTCTGCCTCCTCTGTATAGTATCCTTTATGAATTGTTATATTGTAGCCTTCCTTAATCATATCTTCAATATCGACACTTGTAAGCCATTGGTCTTTCATATCAGTTAAATTCCACTTTAATGAACCCATTTTATTTCTCTGTCCAATTCTTGAATGTAATATGTCTTTTGGTGAGATATAATCAATATTGTAAATACCAATAGGAAGATTATTATAATCGAATGGTGCGATAGTCTGCTTAATTTCTCCAACCATAAATAAATTAAGCATCGCTGTTGGGTATAAAGATACTACATCCGCATCAACTAAATAATCGGTTAATTCATCAAATGTGATTTTCCCTGCTAAGTAGTCATTGTATTGTTTTGAAATAAATCTTTTTTTGCTCTAATATGTTCTTGCTCCGATAACCGCTTTTCTAAATGCTTTCTCTTGTTCAATAGTTGGAAGTCTTACATCGTGCTTACCATCAATCATTTTCTTCCAGATATTGAAGGCGATGCTTGAAGTTGAAATGTATGAGGTTAAATTCACCGAGTGTTTTTCAAATATCTCTGTGTTTATTTTGTCATATAACTCTTTTAACCCCATAACATCATACTTCAAATATTCAGGACACTTATTTCTTAATTCTTCACTCATTGTTTCCCAGGTAGATGCATTGTCGTGGTCAAAATCTCCTTTAAGAGTTTTACATTTCATATTTTCTAAGTTTTCTTTTAATGTCTCCTGAGTATGCTTACACATATCCTACATTTTAATATTTTTAAATTGTAAAGAGATTATTGACCAGTTGTTAATCATATGTGATTTTGGTTTAATACATCTTCTTATTAATTCCTGTTTAATAAGTAGTGGTCGAAGTTCGCCCCGTTAAACCCATTCACATATAAAATCGGTGCTTCTTCATCTTTATTCTTTTTCTTTCTTACTCCTGCTACTTTCTTGACTGGATTATGTGGTTGTTTGTTAGCTCATTCTAATGCTAACTTTCTTCCTCTCTCTAAGAGTAAATCAAGAAATTTAGAAATACAATCTATACCGGCGTAATATTTGAATCCTTCCGTTCCCTGACTATATAATAATCGTGTATATCAAACCCTTCGGAAATCGTTTTGTTTCTCCAAGTTTCTAAGTCGTAATGAAGGATTTCATCTTTATTATTATATTTTTCTTTATGTGATTTCGTTATTGAATGTCTCTTTCCATTCTTTAATATTTCTCTATTAACATAATTAATAACTTTTGGATTACATGTATGTTTAGTAAAATACTTGGTTAAGTATTTTTCGAATTTCTTTTTACATCTTCTAATTAATCCGAAATAGTGATTATTCTCTAAGTAAATCATAATATCCGCTTTCACCCATTTCGTTCGTGCTTATTGTCTCTTTCGTTAGGGAATTTGTAATTTCGTATGTCTTCCCTTCCTTTATCGTAGTAGTAGTAGTAGTAGTAGGAGAAAAGAAGAAGAAGAAGAAGAAGAAGAAGAAGAAGAAGGAGAAGAATGAGGAGGAGGAGCAGGAGGAGAAAGAGGAGAAGGAAGAAGAAGAAGAAGAAGAAGAAGAAGAAGAAGAAGAAGAAGAAGAAGAAGAAGAAGAAGCATTAAGGATTTTTACTGCTGTAGAAAATGGGATTGGGCAATCATTAGAAAGATTGAATTGTTCTCTAATATCATTGCATCTTTTTCTGTTAATGAGTGGCATATTAAAAATGTCTTTACAAAGGAAAATAAGCAATTATTATTTTTGCTAGCGGGAGATATTAATATACTTTCTTCCATTATTGTTTTTCTACATTTGTTTTTTCCTTCGTAGCATCCGCCTCCGTTTTCTTGAACTACTACTACCTTAGCATATTCAATAATCCTGTCATAACCTAATCCAGATGCTTCAATATTGCTTATGTTGAAAACATTCAACATTTCGATAAAATCATCATAGTTTTTTATTTGAAAAGAATTTAATATTTTCTTTTTATAATGTCTATTTAATTCTTCGTGGTCTGTTCTAAAGGTGATAGTAATATGAACATCAGCATTTCCTGTCATACCATTTCTTTTAGCATCTAATAGTATAGGAAGTAGAACCTCTCGCTCTAATGTGTCAGTATCATAAAAGTTTATGTCTAATCCTTGCTTCTCGTATGTAAGAGAGTTTAATCTATTGTCTCGTCTAGATTTTAACTCTACTACTTTGAATTCCCTCTTGCTCTCTCTAGTTTTAGTCTCTTTAAGTTTCTGTTTGCTTTGTAATAAATCAGTATGTTTAATCTTATTTCTAGCCTTAGCCTTCAACAAGTCAATCACATTTTTGTTTGGTCTTGATGTTGTTGGTAATGGTGGAGGCATATTTTACTTTTATATTAGTGTGGATATAAAAATAATAAAATAAAGTAAATTGTTTTACCGATATTATATATATAAAAAAATCTTACTTTTAAATAGAAATTATTTTACATTCGCGGAAAAAAGTATTTTCAACATTTAGGATTTCTCTCTTGCTTTCATTTCTTCATACTCTTTAAGTTTCCTGTTTCGTTCTTTCAGTTTCTCCTTTCTTCTTATATTTACTTCTTCGCGGTGCTTATAATAATAAGCAGTATATTCAGTGTAGTTGAAGGTTCTTCTAATATTGTTTTCTTTTGTTCTATCCAAAACTTAAAAGCCTTACTATATCGTTGAAGCACTTCTCTTTTTGTGTATTTCTTAATCCTTCTATCGTCCGCTAATGCTTCTGGAAAATGTAAGTTGTATAGTTCTTTCATTTCCTTGTCCGCTTGTATCATCATAGAAGACATATTATATAAGTAATAATATTTATTTTTTTTAATGGTTTTACCTTTTATTTTTAAAATATCTTTCTATGTCGTCGTTTTTACGAGTTATACGAATAACTTTATGTCGTCCTATCATAACCTCTTCTTTCTCTGCGAAATGGTCTCTATGAAAGTCTGATTTTTCGTGTTGATATTTTCCATATATCCCTATTACCTTTCCGCATATACATCTATATTTCTGCTTTCTTCTTTCCTTCACATATTCCGCTCTCTTCTGTTTGCGAGTATCCATAATGTATATAAGACTGGCGAAAATTTTTCTTTTAAGATACATAATTTTTCTCGTAGTGTGCTATAGAAGGCTATTTGTCTGTTTTTGTTTCTTTGTATTTATTTTGTTTTTATTTAAAAACCTTTAAATTTTTTTTTAACTTTTCTTGTTTTAATTTAAAAGCGAAATGAAGAGAAGGAAATATTTCTTTATTGTGCTTTCTTGTATTTATCAAAAATTTTGCTTTTTTTTCTGTTTTGTTGCTTAGTATTGATTTGCGGGAAATGAATACTAAGCAACGATGAAATTTGTAATAGCCATTTTGAGGCACGAAAAATAATATTAAAAATTTCATATTATACTACTCATCATCCATGAGCCATGTTGCCGAGCCCAACTTTTCTTCTGATCATGAAGGTTATGTGGGTGGGCCCAGCCCAACTTTGTCTGTGTGTGATGTGCAGACTATGTATGTGTATGTATACACATGTATGTATGTATGTATGTTATGTTATGTTATGTTATGTTATGTTGATGTTGATGTTGATGTTGATGTGATGTTGATGTTGATGTTGATGTTTATGTTGATGTTTATGTTTATATATGTTTATGTTTATGTATATGTATGTATGCATACATAACATAAACATAAAAACATAAAAACATAAACATAAACATAAACGTAAACATAAACATAAACGTAAACATAAACGTAAACATAAACAGAAACATAAACATAAACATAACATAACATGCATACATACATACATATGCACTCATACTTAGATACATAAATAACATAACATAAACATAACATAACATAAAAACATAAACATAAACATAAACATAAAAGCATAAAAACATAAACATAAACATAAACATACTCATACTCATACATAACATAACATAACATAATATAACATAATATAACATAAACATAAAAACATAAACATAAACATAAACATAAACGTAAACATAAAGATAAACATAAACATAAACATACATAGCATAACATAACATAAAAACATAAACATAAAAACATAAACATAAACATGTTTATATATTATATACATACATACATATGTATTCATACAGTGTATGAGTATGTTATGTTATTGTATGTATGTATGTATGTATGTATGAGTATGTTTATGTTTTTATGTTTTATGTATGTATGAGTATGTTATGTTATGTATGTATGTATGTATGTATGTATGAGTATGTATGTATGTATGAGTATGTATGTTATGTTATGTATGAGTATGTGTTATGTTATTTTATGTTATTTTATGTTATGTTATGCTATGTTATTGTTATGTTATGTTATGTTATGTTATGTATGTATGCATGTATGTATGTATGTATGAGTATGTATGTATGTATGAGTATGTATGTATGAGTATGTATGTATGAGTATGTATGTATGTATGAGTATGTATGTATGAGTATGTATGTATGTATGAGTAATGTTATGTTATGTTATGTTATGTTATGTTGTTTTAGTTGTTATGTATGTATGAGTATGTATGTATGTTTATGTTTTTATGTTTTTATGTTTATGTTTTTATGTTATGTTATGTATGTATGAGTATGTTATGTTATGTAAGTATGTATGTATGAGTATGTTTATGTTTTTATGTTTATGTTTTTATGTTATGTTATGTATGTATGAGTATGTTATGTTATGTATGTATGTATGTATGTATGAGTATGTATGTATGTATGACTGTGTATGTTATGTTATGTTATGTATGAGTATGTATGTTATGCTATGTTATGTTATGCTATGTTATGTTATGTTATGTTATGTTATGTTATGTTATGTTATGTTATGTTATGTATGTATGTATGTATGTATGTATGAGTATGTATGTATGTATGAGTATGTATGTATGAGTATGTATGTATGTATGTATGAGTATGTATGTATGAGTATGTATGTATGTATGAGTATGTTATGTTATGTTATGTTATGTTATGTTATGTTATGTTATGTATGTATGAGTATGTATGTATGTATGAGTATGTAGTATGAGTATGTATGTATGAGTATGTATGTATGTATATATGTACATACATCAATCCATCTTACTTTACCGATAGGCCTGAAAGAACAGGCTGCCAATTTACCCAAAACGGGATAATCCATTGCCATTTTGTCCCTTGCGGATTGGCATTATTGGCATTAGTCACCCGGCGGGCCCAGTCTGGGAAAGTGGCATTTGCGCACGACTAGTAAAATTCACTGGTTTTTGCGGCTGGTGGCACGCACCCACAAGTGCGGGTCCCCTTATTTTTGAAACACGTGCCAGCCACACATTTTTTTCACAAAAAACAGAAGACTGACTAAACCCTAAACCCTTGCGGTTTTTTGTCTCGCCTGTGTGTGTAGTGTGTGCGTGCGTGTGTCCTGCTACTGCTGGGCAGTGCAGGCGTGCGTCCAAGGACTCCCCGGAAGCGAGTCTAGCTCCTGCCGGGCAGGCCGACAAACGCACGCCGGGCCTGGTCAACAGTGCGGGCGTGTGTGTGTACGCGTGTTCTCGTGTGCTCTCGCGTGTTCTAGCGTGTGTGTGCGTGTCCTGCAACTGCTGGGCGGGGCAGGCGTGTGTTCAAGGACTCACCGGAAGCGAGTCTAGCTCCGGCCGGGTAGGCCGACAGACGCACGCTGAGCCTGGTCAACAGTGCGGGCGTGTGTGTGTGTGCGCGTGTTCTCGTGTGCTCTGGCGTGCTCTAGTGTGTGTGTGTGCTTGTGCGTGTAGTCTCGAAGAGCTTTGCAATAACAGTTTAAATCACAAAGGCGGCTTGTAGTAGTTCCCGAATGGCTGTCAGTCTATCCGCCGCTGCTGCAGAGGCCGTGGTAGTTCCAGAGGCAAGTTTTGGATGCGAGTTTAGCTCCACGCCACAACAGGCCAAGGAACTGCTGCGGTCCTTGCAGCTGAGCGAGGATGGCCAAAGTCTATTTGCGGCAGTTGCGGACATATCAGTCTCGAGTGTGCCCTGGACATACGATGACCTGGAAGCAGACACACACTCTGACGCCAGCGCAGACACGGTGCCGTACCAGGACAGCACTCCTCCTGCCTCGCCCCGTGCAGACGGCTGGTCCGAGCTCAAAACCGAAAACAGAACGTACCTCTATCTGATGTATGATCCCTGGTTTCAATACCACGACAGAGACGAGATCCTATTGGGCCTGCAGTCGCAACGCACCGATGTGAAAAGAGCGCAATGTGATCAGGTAGTGAGGAAGATAGACGAGTTCCTTAGCGAGCACTCGGGACAGGCTCACGACATGCGCGAGCGGCATCTCAGGGCAGCCGTCGCGGTCAGTGAAAAGAGAGTGAGAGCGTACGAAAACCTGAAAGAACGCCTGAAGCGGGAGCCCACAGAGGACGAGCGCCAACAGGCAAGTGCCTGCGCAGAGGCGTACTGGCCGCAGGACGGCGCGGACGAGGTACCACTGGGCACAGGCGCCCTCTTGCAAGAACAGGGCAGCGGCCGCCGAGACTGCGTCACTCATGCGTACTTGAACCTGCTGCCACCCTTGCCGCTCCAGCCAGGCGAGCTAAAACCCAAAAAGAAATCTAGCTATCGCCGGCGCCTGGCACGCAGCGTGCACACAGCGTCCGTCGCCACCTTTTGCGACGGGGCTGCCAAGGAGGACTGGCACACGGACGCAGCCGGCAAGCTCTGGCGGCCCCGCCTGCTGAAGAGCGCCTCTTTTACCGACCTGGCCCGCCGCCGCCTGCGCGGTGATTTCTTGGTGGGCTGTGATGGGCACTGTGTAGCTATCCGGGGGAACAAGATCCTCAACGCCGGTTCAAAGCGCGAGCTGCCCCTGACCCGCCAGAACTTAATCAGTGTCGGCGTCAAAGACGGACACCACATCGAGGTGGCGAGACTGTAATAACAGAAAAAATCACGTACGTGTTTCTGTGGTACGACCAGCCAAAATGTCTCGTGTCGGGACCCCAAAAAATGCTATTTTGTCTGCTAGTCCTGAGACATTTATGACACTGTTTTGGCCTGGGTGGCCGGGGGGGGGGGTCAGAAAAAAAAGTGTGATTTTGGGAGGGGGGGGTACCTCATTAAAAAAGCTGTCATAAGTGTCATATTGTCATAAAAAAATTTTAGTAAAAATACAAGGAAAATACGGACAAAAAGAGGAGGGGACACCACCCACCCCTTTTTCCAGGGGCCGGCGCCATGAGACACTTATGACATGATTTTGGCCGGGTCGCCCGGGGTGGGGGTCGGAAAAAATGCGTGGTTTTGGAGGGGGGGGGGGGGTCCTCGGCCCAACCCATGTCATAAGTGTCATATTTGTCATAAAAAATTTTTAGTAAAAATATAAGGAAAAACCCGGCCAGAAAGGACAAGGGGACCACCACCCACCCTTTTTCCCGGGTGGCCGGCGCCATGAGACATTTATGACACGATTTTGGCCGGGTAGCCGGGGGTGGGGGCGGAAAGAAATGGGTGGTTTTGGAGGGGGGGGGGTCCCTCGGTCCAAACCGTGTCATAAGTGTCATATTTGTCATATAAAATTTTATCAAAAAAAATAAGGAAAAATACGGACACCACACACACCAACACCACCACCCACCCTTTTTCCCGGCGGCCGGAGGCAGTCAATACCCACCACTCGAATTGAACTTTTTTTGGGCCCGGCCGGTCGCACGAGCCTCGGCACTGTGACCAGGCCAGAACCCTCGAGTCGTCGACCGAGGGAAGTGGGTAGCAGTCGGAACGAGACCCTTGCCGATTTTGCAACTGCCTGTGTGGACAATTTCCCGGAAACTTACCGCGCCGCAAACCAGGGGAAATTTTTGCGAAACTTTTTTGCTTTTTGCCTCACCCTGGTTTTTGCTGCTTTAGGTGCCACCGCGCGAAAATGATGCTCGGTCTACGGAACAAACGAACGACCGCTGGTGCGGACGCCCGGCCACTCAAGCGACGCCGCCTGGAGCTGCCCCCGCTTACTCGTACCGTCCCGCGCGAAGCTCAACCGGGCGGGCCGTTCGTCACTTCGGTGCCGTCCATATCGGACAGAACCCTTGCTTTGTATCCCGATCCTCTGGCTGAACTATGGCTTCCTGCTACGTATTGGATGTCGGGAGGGGAAGAGACCTACTCTGCACTGGACTCGATATTGTTGGCTAAGCGTATCGACGATCCCGTGGTAAAGGGAGCAGCGGATCTGGTCGCCGCGAAGCACGTGGGTCTGTACCTACTGGGGGAGGAGTACGATATCCCGTCTGTGGTCACGAGCCTGGTCGCGGGATACGTCAATCCGTCGTACCACGAACCACTGCGGGCTGGCGCGTGGAAGAATTCCCGCAACGTCCGTATGCTCAAGTCGTTGTACTACAAAACGCGTTTGGCTTGTTTATACGTGTCTGATGCTGGCCAGTGCGACCCGTGGCTCAGCGCAGAGGAGATTTTGTGGGATGCTGATTATGATTGGGATGAAGTATCAGAAGACGAGATGGAGCGACGGATTCAAATGACCAGGGGAAAGTACTGGGAAAAAGCAGAGCGAAAGCTCAACAAGCGCCTTGCTCGGTTTTTCCGGCTAGTGGATGAGATGAGACGAAGCGTTCTGACTAATTAAATTACTTTTTTCTTCTCTGTTTTAATACTAGTACAGTGTTCCGAGATGTTGGCCGTTTGCCCTACTTGCGGTGCCTGCTTTTTCGAAGGCCAGCTGTATTGGTCCGGAACCGGCAAGAGAGGCGACCCCCGGGACTTAGCCTCGCTCGTGTGCCGCCCTTATGGCGACGGCGCCTGTATCAACCCCGCTCGTGATATCCCTGGTGGAGACACGTGGGAAGAACGCATGCGTTTCGTTGACAATTTTCTAGACGAGATCCTGTAAACTAATTAAAAAAAACTTCTCCTCTTGTTATATTATTTAATCAGCAACAAATGGAAGTTGCGAGGTCGTACAAGCGGCGGCGCCTCGACGGTGCGACCGACGACTTTGTGCTACCGGTCGACGGACAGATTGGCGACGTCCTTGTTTCGGACGGCGACGGGGGCGTGAGATGGGCAGCGGGCGGAGTGGCCGCGAACGAGGCGGTAGCGCTTAATACCGCTCACAGGCTGACTACGTCCGGGAACCCGCACTTGGTCGATCTAGCGGACCTGATTACCTTGACGCTGGACACCGAAGCGAAAACTAACCAGCCGGCCGGGATGACTTCTAACAGCTCCGCTGGCTTTGCGGCCTCGGCCTCTAGCAATTCCGCCCAGGCCTACCTGGCCTTTGACAGTGACTTTTCGACCTTGTGGGGCACCACTGCTCCCGACAGCTACAGCGGCAACAGCTGCACTGCCATGATCGAGACGATGGTCGATAATCTCCCTGTGCCTGGCGCGTGGCTCCAGCTCGATCTGGGCCAGCACGCCAAGGTCACTGCTTACCACGTCACGTCTGCGGGTGCTATTACCGCGCCCAGAGACTGGGTAGTCGCTTATAGCGCGGACGGCAGCCGGTGGTTCACTTGGGACAGCCAGGCCGCCCAGACCTTTGTCGGCGACAGCCTGCGCACGTTCACGCCTGCGACCGCGGCCGATTACGCCAGGTACCTGCGCGTAATCTGCACTAAAAACAACGGGGCGGGAGTTTGGTACATGCGGAGCCTGGCCTTCGACTACCAGCTGTACAATGCCGGCTGCATCGAGAACACCAGTTATCCGACCAAGGCCTCTCAGCTGGCGCCCAAGGCGTACGTCGACCATCAGGTGGCAGGAGCAGTGAAGTTCCCGTCGGTCATGCCTACCCAAAACGACTGCATCGTGACCATGGATCCAGACGGGTCTATCTTCGCGGTCAAGGACAGGACGCTCAAGCAGCAGTCTTTGGCTCCTAGCGGTAATGGCGCGATCGTGCTCATGGACACCGATTTTACGGTTACGACGATCCCTGACACTCTCGTGAGGCTGCCTAACCCCTTGCCCGCCTCGACCGCGCAGCTGGTGACGGTCGATCCAGACGGTGTGACGGGTCTAAGCAGCCATTTGACTGCTACCAACAACCCGCACGGGACCTCGTTGGCTAACTTCGTGAACTCGGCGACGCTCACGCTGACAGGGGCTGGCGGCAACAGCACTCTTTCGGCTCCTTCCAGTGGTTCTTGTGCACTCAAGCTGCCTGCCTCGCTTCCCGCAAGTACGAAGCTGTTGGCGGCCGGAGCGGACGGGGCAATGAGCTACGCGGAGGGCGACTTCTTGCCCATGCCCGTTACTAGCGGCATACTGGTGAAGGAAACGGGCGTGATCAACACCAAGACGATAGAGGATCTCTTCCGACAGGCTAGCGGCGCGCTCGCTATAGGCTACCTGGCTGGCGGGGACATGAAGCAAGGGGCAGCCAGCATAGCGATAGGCGATTATACTGGGATGGTTACGCAAGGCTCGGGCGCTGTCGCAGTAGGAGATACTACTGGAAACGAGAATCAAGGCGACAACGCGTTAGCGATAGGCTCGATGGCGGGCAATGCCAACCAAGGGGCGCGATCCGTGGCGATAGGATATTATGCGGGCACCACAAACCAAGGAGCGCGGTCCGTAGCTATCGGGTCACATGCGGGCGCCGTGTTGGGGGCGGACAGCATTGCGATTGGTGGGTGCGATAACGCCCTATCGGTACCTGCAACAAACGCGATCGTGCTGAACGCGAGCGGTGCGGACATGAATGTTAGCACAGCTGGTTCGACCACCATCAGGCCGGTGAGGTCGGGCCAAGCGAGCGGTTCAGGCCAGATGGTGCTGCAGTACAACCCGAGCACGTACGAAATGTCCCAAAGCAATTTCTCGCTGCCGAGCTCGCTGCCAGGCAGCACGTCGCTAGTGACGCTCGACTCGGTAGGCCAGCTCGGCACAAGTGGTGCTGGCGCGCTGTCGCTCACCGGGGCAGGCGGCACCAGCACGCTTTCCGCTCCTGGCACAGGCTCCAGCGCCATCAAGACTTTCAGTGGTCTGCCGTCCGTGGTATCGCTAGTCACGGTAGACGGCAGCGGCAGCCTGGCACATGCGCAGCCGGTTGGACACAGTCTTTCTTTTACGGACTCTCCGAGCGGCAGCAGAATGCCTAACGGCATGACATCCTCGAGCTGGACGTCGGGCAGTCAAACGTTTGTCGTGAGCGCTAGTGGCTCGTTCAGCACGTCCGTCCCTTATAAGGCGTTTGACAGTAACGGCACTGGTACTTTCTGGTGTACACCACTGAGCGTCTACAACACATCAACTGGTGCCTACACCAGCAACAAGTTCAAGACAGTGGGAGGCTCGAACGTGAATGGGGAGTGGATCCAGCTCGATTTCGGGGCGGAAGTGCGGCTGACCAAGTACTACATCACTACTTCTGTAACTAGATCGCCTGGTAAGTGGGTGATGGCAGTCAGCGACGACGGGAATACTTGGACCACCTGGCAAGCACAGACAACAAGATACACCTTCACCGACGCTACAGAAGCTGCTTTTACGCCTCCTGTGCCCGTGATCTGTCGGTATGCGGTGCTGATAGTAACTGAAAATACTGGCGTTAATAACTACTTCCAGATCAGCGCGCTGAGTTTCGATTACAGCGGGCTTGCTCTCAGAGTTAGGAACCTAGCACTCCCTGCAAACGGGACTGACGGCGCCAACAAGAGCTACGTGGACTCGCATGCTCACACGTCACCACTGACGATCGGCACATCTACGATCGCGAGCACCGGGACGGTCGCGCTGAGTCTGCCCAGCGCGCTGCCCGCCAGCACTTCTCTGACGTCGCTGACCTCTGCGGGGCAGCTAAGTGCTTCTGCACTAAAGGTGTCAGCCTCTCTGCCAGGCAGCACTTTGCTAGTGACACTCGACTCCAGCGGCCAGCTAGCGACGGGGGATGCTAGCTCGCTGTCACTCAGCGGTGCAGGCGGCACCAGTACGCCTTCCGCTGCAGCCTCTGGCTCTTCCGCTCTCAAGCTGCCTACCGCCCTGCCGGGAAGCACGTCGATAGTGACACTCGATTCCGGTGGTCAGCTAGCAACAGGGGCTGCCAGCTCGCTATCACTCAGCGGAGCGGGCGGCACCAGCACGCTTTCCGCTCCGGCCTCTGGCTCTTCCGCGCTCAAGCTGCCTATCGCCCTGCCGGGAAGTGCGTCGCTACTGACACTCGATTCAGGGGGGCAGCTCGCCACAGGGGCTGCTAGCTCGTTGTCACTCAGTGGGGCGGGAGGCACCAGCACGCTTTCCGCTCCAGCTTCTGGCTCCTCTGCACTCAAGCTACCGACTGCCCTGCCTGGTAGCACTGTGTTAGTGACTCTTGATTCCAGTGGCCAGCTTGCCACCGGGGCGGCCAGCTCGTTGTTGCCAGCCTCCACGCCAGCCCAGACCGCCGTTCTGAGCCTGACTTCTGCGGGACAGATGGTGACCCAGAGCACTTCCACCACGGTCGTGACTTCTGGCTCGGTGGCGCTGCCGACCTGGACTTCCATGTCGGCCTACACGCCTACCACGGACCCTAACTGGGTGCTCAGCCACTCTTCCGCAGTTGTAGGCCAAGAGAGCTATAGAGTTTTCGATGGCGTCGCTGCCAATGGCTGGACCAGCCTCGGCAACTACAACTCGGACGGGAGTATCAACACGACCAACAACGCCGTTACCAACGTGGGCGGCAGCAACGTGTACGGCGAACACTTTACGCTCCAGCACCAGCGGCGCCGTTACAGAATCACGAGCATCGCGTTGACTAATACCTCTTCTCTCGGTAGCTCCACCAAAAGCTTCACGTTGGCGGGGTCGGACAATGGCAGTACCTGGACACTGGTCTGGTCCGGTAACTTTTCTTTTACCACGACGTTACAGACCCTGAACTCGGGCGCGCCCGCTTCGACCGCGTTCTATTACTACCACCGGTTTATTGTCACTTCGACAAATTCGAGTACTCAGGCCGCCGTGGGGACCTTTGCGCCCGTCGTTGTGTCCGAGGGCGTGTCGGCCACTGCCGCGGGCCTCACGGGCGTGGATACGATCACGAGCGGCAAAAACACCACGACGTTGCTGACCGCGCTGCCCTCCGCCGGGACGGACCGTGTGGTACAGATCAACGACCTCGGGCAGTTCGAGCTGGGCACCTGGGACTACGGCCACTGGCTGTGCGAAACAGTGCTGACTTTTGCTAATGCTAATGGCAGGATTATGACTTACGACAACACGGTGAGAATCGCACCTTCTTTCGGCAATATCACTCGCTTGACTAGCAACTCGGGCAACGCTTCTACCAGCTACACCACGTTCCAGAACACGTCGGGCATGACCAGGAAATGGCTCGTTGATGCCTGCGTTAAATTCAAAAACACTGCCACGAGCAGTCCCATGAACGCCGAAGCCTGGGTCGAAAAGAGCGCTAGCAGGCCTGCCAGCAACGTGGCGATCGCGTCTGTGCGCTGGCTGAACTCTTCTGCCTTTAGCAACGGTACTTCTTTCAACGGGCAGTATACGACAGTGAATTTGTCTGGCATAGTAGAAGTGGCCGCGAACGAGTACATCTGGATCGAGGTTTACGGAGGTACAGCAACTGCCGTAAATTACATTGCAAACATTGGATCAGCCGTCTATGACAGAGTTTTGTGTCTATTACCGAGATCCCGGGCTGATTTTTTTTCTTTCGGGTCTGTATTTTTTAATTAAAAATGGACGCGTTGAGACAAGCACTGGCCGAGAACGAGAACGAGCTGGCCGCGTGCCTAGCCCGCCGCCGGATCCTGGCGGTCGAACGAGAGAAGTTACAGCTGCAGATCGCGCTGTGTGAAAAGGTCTGCTGTGACAAGGACATGCGCGAGCAAGTCAAGACGCTTATCCAAGAGCAAGAAGAGGCCGAGGCGGCAGCAGCCGAGGCAACCGCCCACGCGGCAGCAGCCGAGGCCGAAATGGCACTCGAAGAGACGGTCGTAGAGATGCCTGACACCATCAATGGCTAGAAGTCCTGGTCTAGGCCCCATTCGGGCTCCTTGGCCGGCGCCCGCGCGTACTCGCTCACTCTTTTCTCGAAAAGGTTAGTCTTGCCTACCACGCCTAGCTGCTCCATGAAGGGCAGAGGGCACTTGGCCACCCCATACAGCTTTTCGCTCAGGTCCAAGTTCTGCAACAGGCCGTCCGCCACAAACTCGACGTACCGCTCCATCAGCGTCGCGTTCAGGCCCAGCAAGGCCACCGGCAGCGACTCGCTGATGAACCTCCGCTCGATCTCGACACAGCCAGCGACGATCTGGAAAATGCGCGACATCTGCAGCTTGTTCGACACGTGGTGCTTGTACAAGTGGCACGCGAACAGGCCGTGCTGCGTCTCGTCCCGCGCAATAAACTCGTTGCTGGTGCACAGGCCCTGCAGCAGGCCCGGGTGCTTTTGTTTCAGCCAAAAGATGGAGGCGAAAGAAGAGGCGAACTGGACAAGTTCCACACAAGCGAACGCCACCAGCCGCTCGGCAAACGAAGACCGGGCCGGGCTGAGCCACTGCAGCGCCCACTTGGCTTTTTGTGCGACGGTCGGGACCTGCGTGATCGCATTGAACAGCTTGTCCTTCTCTTGCTGGTCGCTGATGATCGTGTCGATCAACAGGCTGTAGGTCCGCGAGTGTTCGGCCTCATTAAAGATCTGGTAAGAATAAAAAAGTCTAGCTTCGGAATACTGCACTTCGGCCAAAAAATTGGCAGCCAGGTTCTCTTGGATGATGCAGTCCGAGCTAGCAAAGAAGCCCAGCACCATTTTAATAAAATGCTGCTCGTCCGCACTCAGTTTCTTGAAATCAGCCTGTTCCCGGCTCAGGTCTAGCTCATCTGCCGTCCAGAACGACCGCAGGGAAGCTTCATAGAATGAATACAGGTCCGGACGCCGTATCGGGAAGAGACAAAATCGTGATGCTTCCGGCACGAGCAGTTTTTCTTCAGTGTCCATAATTCGTTCAGCTGCCTGTTGTCCAGCTTCAGCAAGGCCATCTCTTTTAATACTAAAGGAAAGAGGATATATTTTTTTCTTATGGCGCAAAACAGAAACAAAGACTAACTATGTTGCAAAGACGTAAGACCGAACAGCGGCTGATGCCCTCGTCGCCAGAGTCCATCACCGTAACCTCGCACGAGCTCGCACTCGAGCTCAAGCGCAGCTACAGCGATTTCAGCTGGCAGAGCGTGCCGCAGCTCATTGTTCACGGGGTCAAGTACCTCGCTCTCTATACTAACCACACGGGCGAGGAGAAGAAGCAGATCCTCATTTCGGTCCTCGTCGACTTGTGTCCCGACGACAACGTGGACAAGCTCATCCCGCCCGTGGTCGATGTCATCTGGGAGCTCGTGAAGGCCGCCCTCGCTACCAACTGCTGCGAGCTGTGTCCCAAGGTCTGCACTGTCAGCTAAGTAGGCATCGGGATCAAGTGCCTGCCCAGCGTCACTGGCGTGCCGTGGTGGATCCTGACCGGTTCGCCGCTCGTCACCATCTGTGCGCGCGCTTTGGCCAGCTTCTCGCGGTCCAGGCGGTGCGCCCACAGCACCACGCCCGGTATAACTTGCTCGTTCGAACGCACTTTCTCCAGGGCCATGGTAATCTTGACCAGCAGCACGTCCGCCGCTAATCTAAAGCGCCTCTTCTTGGCCATCTCGACTGAGAGCTCGTTCTTGACCATTTCAAAGAGGATCTCGCAGGAGAAGTGGCGCTCTGCTTTCTGCCCAAAGTTGAAAAAGCTGTTGGTGCCGGAGACGATGGCTACTACGATCAGGCAGGTCACGCTGACCCAGTCGTAGCCCGCCCGGCCCGCTTCACACGCCTTGAAGCCGAAATTTCCCACGATGACGGAACAGATCGCCGGCACGATCGTAGACAGCAAGCCAAACAACAAAAAACGGTTGTAGTAGCCGGCCGAGTTGTTGAGGCGCGCGTGCAGGGCACACTCGTCCACTACGCTGGCAAAATAAGACTCGTGCCTCGAAGACCACTTCTCTTCCTCTCGCTTGACGTCGCTGTCGTCCGAGTCATGATTCTCGTTCGAATGCGACCGCATCGCCAGGATTTTATCCTCGTCCATCTTTACTTTTGGTGGATGGGAAACTGCAAGATTTAAAAAAAAGATGTGCGATTGCTGGGCCGGCGGCCACTCTATCAGCAACCGGCTTTCGACAGCAGCATCTCCCAGTCCGCCCCATTCAAGTCCACCTTGTCCCTGGTGTCAGGATTGCACACCTGCAGGTGCAAGAACTTCGTCAGCGTCGGAAACACCACGTACTGGTCGTGCCGGTCCTGCGCCGACGACTGATAGCCCCCCGAACTTGCGAGGAAAGGAATGATTAGGCTGCCCGACTGCACTTTCGTGCCGCGCGAGACCGCGCCCGCCAGAGACACCTCCTCGTAGTTGCCGCCCGTCGAGTAAGCCAGGCTGCTGCATTCCTTGATCTTGATGCCTAGCGAAGTCGGCAGGCCCAGCGCCACGACTTGCGGCAAGACGGTGGCCTGGCCCGGCGTTAGTGCAAAGAGCTCGTTCTGGGCCGAAGTCGGGAACCCTAGCACGGCGTGCGCGCTGTCGTCGCCGCTCTTGCTGTAGATGTTGAACTCTGCCGCCGCGGACAGCGTGAACTGCATCTTGAGCTTGGTGTCGAGATAAACCACTCCGATCGACTGTCCTACCCGTACAAAGCCCTCGTTGATTAAAAGCGATTGCAGCGCGTCGGCCAAAGTCTCTCCTGTATAATTTTGCGACGGGATCGTGATCGTCACGTCGCCCGTGGCCGTCGAGTTCAAGTAGAGCTTGTTGTTCTTGGAGTTGATGTTGTACGTCGCGTTCGGGATAGTCGCCCAGATGAGCTTGTATCTGCCTTGGATCGCTTCCGACAGCGACAGCCGGAACTCGGCCGAATCGCCCGCCCCTTGCACCCGGTCGCGATCCTTGCTGCGGACCAGGATGTTCATTTTCGAAATGTTGCGCAGGCCGCTCATTTCTGAGAAAAAAATAAATTTTGTCACTAGTGTAGTGCAAGAGGAAAAAAATATGCTGACACTCAGCGGCAACAAGCGCCTGCGCCTGGAGGATGTGGTCGAGACCAAACCGCTCCCCTCCATGGTCACGGCCTTTGGCGAACACAAGGTCGCGGAGTCTACCCCGCTAGTGCAGGAGACGTTCCCTTACACGGGCACCCTGAACTCGCGCAAGTTCGCGACCTCTGGCTCCGTGACCACCGCCGCCGGCCTGTTGTCGCTCAGCGGCGCCGCGCAGGCCGAGACGCTCCGTCGCTGCAAGTACCGCGCGGGCAAGGGCTCGTCTGCCGCTTCACGGCGCTGTTCCCCGCCACGGCCAACGCGGCTAACTCGGCCATGGCCGGCCTCGGAGACGACAACAACGGGTTTTTCTTTGTGCAGGACCAGACCAGAGCCAACAGGCTGCGGATCTTGCACCGCAATGCGAGTGTCGACACCTATGTCGACCAGAAAGACTGGAACCTGAACAACTGCCTGGGCGGCGACGACGTCATGGACCGCAAGGACTGGGCCAAGGGCAACATTTCTCAGATCCAGATGCAGTACCTAGGGTTTGGGGCCGTCACGTTCTCGGTCGAGAGGCAGTCGGACGGGGTGCTAGTCCCAGTGCACCGGATCCAGTACGCGGGCGCCAACACGACGCCTTCGCTCTCCAACGCCAGCTTGCCGTTCAGGCTCAAGACGACTGGCGCGGGCGGCCTGGTGCGCACTGCCAGTGTCGGCGTCCTGGTCGAAGGCCCCGTGAGACAGCTGGGCATTAATTTTGCGCGCACCAACGTGCAGACGATTGGCACGACCGAACAGAACGTGCTGGTGATCCGCAACAAGAGCTTGATCGGTGCGCTCCCTAACAACGACCTGCTGTTCCCGATCCTGTTGACCGCCACGGCCGTGTCTGGCACCAAGCCCGTGATCATCCGAGTGCTCACGCAAGCCACGTTCGGCAGCGCGCCGACCTACGCGAACCACGACACGGCCTCGAATACCGAGTACTCCGCTTCGCTGGTCACGGTGTCTACTGGCAATGCGGCGGCCGCGTGCGTCGTGTCGGCCAGTGGCTCGGCGTCTGCCTCGCTGGACCTAAGTCGGCTCAATATCGCTATCGGGCCGGGAGAAGTGCTCTGTATTGCGGCTAGCACTACTTCCGGGTCGGCGGACGTGCATATGAGCTTGTCTTGGTACGAAGATGTGTGAAAAAAAAGAAAGTTCGTATTGTAATTAAAAACAAAAGGGACAGAGAAAAAAATGAAGATCGTGTCAATCGATCCGGGATTGAGAAACTTGGGTGTCGTGGTGCTCGAAAAGGACAACCGCACCAACGCAATCTCAGTCACGTATGCCAACGTACTGGACATAGCCAGACAGACTGACACTGACTCCTTTAAGACCAAGTCCCTGTTTGCGTGCCTTAGCGCGATTGAGGAACTGTACAACGCCGATCTCTGTGTCGTGGAAGATCAAAACTTTGGGAGAGCAAATACCAATCCGGACAATCTGCTCATTCAAGCGGCGGCCGGCGCAACTATGCTCAGTCTCGGTGCTAAGGAGCTACTTTACTATCAGAGCTCATTCAAGTTTTCGTGCTTCTTCTCACTTACGCCGGCTATATCCGGACGAGTTAAAGGGAAGTACAAGGTGCAGTCAAGGGTTCTAGCACAGAATTTAATAGAATCGTTCAACGTTACTGGCGAGACGAGATGCCTCACAGAGTCAGATCACTTGAGCGACGCCTTTGGTCTTGCCTTCGCCGCGCTGGTCAGAGGGACCGCACGAGGGCCGGGCGGCCAGCTGGCAGTGCGTCGCTCTGCCTGTACCGATCCCTGTTGGGGTGCACGCGGAAGAAGCAGGAGCAGGAGCAGCCGCCTTGTGTTGGTTCCATTTCGAGCTGATGTACGCCATGCGTTCTTTGTGCCATCGCCTTGACTTCGGGCGTGGCCATCTGCTCCTTGAAAAATGTGTTGTATGCGGACGGCGCGCGGGGCTTGCGCTCGGGCTTGGCGGGAGCAGCAGCGGTGGTAGCGTGTCCACAAGTCGCGCAGTTGGAAGACATCTCTAGTTTTTGGCTTTGTCCTTTGTTGATGATAGGGCAATACAAAATTTATTTTTTTAGTCAATAAACTCGAGATCCAACTGCACTGCAGATTCTTTTTTTGCCGTGTCCGGTGGCAGGGGTGGGCCGCCCGAGAAAATTCCCGGGAAATCACGAAATATCACTCTTAATAGTTCGTGATTTCACACGTCCGGGCCGGCCGGTGCCACCACTGTCTCGTCCGGACACCTCACTGGGAAGTACAGGATACACGCGCACCCGATCACCCCGACCACTAAAACAACGATAATTGCAGCCACGAGCGGGTCCATTTTCACTTATTCTTTCTTTAATTAGAATACATAAGCTATAATTTTTAAACCGAGGCCACCTCCAGGCTTCCTCCTGCCTCGTGCAAGTACTTGAAATAAGCGCTGTAAATCGTAACATCATACAGGCCCTCAATTACTCCGCGTCTGCCCGACACGGTGGCGGTGCAATGGTACTGCTCGCTGACTTTCTCGGTCGCGGTCATGTCTACCACTTCGATCGACAGCCGCGTGAGATCTTCCGGGTCGCAGATCAGCGGCTGGTCGTTGAGATCCGTGTACGTGACCACGACGTTTTGATCGTTAACGAAGTTCAGTTTGCTGTCGGCGGTCTTTAACGAGAGCTTGACACCCTTCTTGCGCAAGAATGAGCTGGTAGTTAGTGCCTTGTTGATGTTGGTCCACGCGGCTGTGCATTTGCCCGCGTAGCTGTTGGCACCGGTTCTCGTCCAGGCAGCTGTGTCTTCGTCAAGGACCGCGGTAATCACAACCGCGCCGTCGTACTTGATGTACAGCCTGGTGGTGTTTGTGTTAGCCCATGAGCCCAGCGTGGGCACCGTGAACGTGGCGGTCGTCGCTACCGGCGCGAGGCCGGTGTTGATCACCAGACGCTCGCGGTTGCCCACAAAGGTCTTGTAGCAGTCCATAATTCCGTCTAACATGCCCTTGGGGTCGTTGGTAAACGGGATCATGTACACGCTGTTGGACTTCAGGTAGGAGCTGCGCATCAGCTGTCCCATCGTCTCCTCGCGGAAAAAGCGCTCGTCGATCGGGGTGCCTTCGCCCATCTGCGATCTGCCGTGGACGTCTTCTAGGTCAATTGTCGTCGCGTCGCCCAGCGCATCGTAGGTCATCAGGCGTCCAGTGTTGTCGTACGTGTACTGCGGGTAGTAGGTCGTGGCGTCTCCGTATGCGGTCTGGTCGCCTGATTTGCGGATGAAGACAAACAATGCGCCGGAGTGGTGTGCGAACGGATCCAGGTCGATCGCCAAGCGGCCGGATGCCTTGATTTGCTGGGCGTAGGCCGTGTACTGCACAAAGTCGATGTACTTCTGCTCGGCGACCTTGCCCATCTTCTGTGGGTTCCTGCCCAGGCGCATCCCGTTCGGCAGCTGCGTACAGCCCGTGATGAAGCGGATCTCGTTCAAGCTGGCAGTACAAGGCACGGCGGGCGCGGACTGGCTGTTAACAGCCGACTGGGCCGCCACGAAGATCGAACCTCTGGGGTAGAATCGGATTTCAAGATCGCCACGCAGCGTGCTCAGGTCCAAATCCATTCCGTTAATCCAAGTGTGCACCAGCGGCAGGTAGAAGTACTGTTCGGCGTTGTTTTCCCACTGGCGGCCGCTGACCTTGCCTGTCTTGGGGTCCATGTTGACCATGTCGGCGATCTGGTCGATGGCCTCTTGCGACAGCGTGTTGAGTATCAGGTGCATCATGTCGCCGTGATTTCGGTGCCCGTCAGGCGGTCGATGTACTCGATGCGCTCGAACCACATGGTGGTAGGCAAAACACGCGAGTCGGTCGGCTGGCTGCCGCTGGTCGTGAACATGATCTTGAAACGCAGGGTCGCATCGTGGATCGCGCCGGACTGGTTGTTCTCGAGGATAAAGCTAAAAAAAGCGGTGTTGCTCAGCGCCGTGGACGCGGCGGAGGGCGCCATGACCGTCTGCGTCCAGCAAGGGCGGGCATTGATCGCACGGGCGTGCTCGGGATCAATCACGATCTCCTGGCCGTTGCGGGCTCTCTTGCCGGTGGCGACCTTTTGCTGTTTGCTAGCAGGGGGCACGACGATGGTAGCGGAAGACATCGTCGTTAGCAGTATAATATTAAGCACAAAGAATATTTTTTTATTTTTTCAGGATCATGACGGCCCCGATCGCCGCGGCGCCGACCGCCAAGGGCAGTGCCATAGACTTGAGGCCGCCCTCGGCGTTGTCGCCCAGCTGCTTGGTGGTGTCCATCGCTTCTTTCGGGATGTCGGTCACCTTGTCGATCTGCTTGCCGAAAAAGCCCGTGACTGACTTGAGAGTGCTGCCAAACTGCCGCAGCCCTTCGCGGGTCCGCTCCCTCCTCTCCGCCTTTCTGCGCCCTATGCGCTGTTCGGTGGCGGCGCGGGCGTCCTTGCGGGCGGCCTTCTTGGCCGTGTGCCGCTCGTGCCTTTCTCGCGTGCGCTTGCCCATCTTTTCTTAATTAAACTTGATAAGTCACGAAAATTAAATTTTTTTATTTAAAAGACAATGACTTGGCAGATGCGTTCCATGACTTGCGCAATTTGTCCCAGGAACTGAGCGTCCTTGGCCAGACTTTGCTTGGCCAGAAATCTTTGCTGCAGCTGTTGCAGGGCGGGAGTCGGAGCACGAGTCTTGGCGGCCAGCTCAAACCAGATGCCAGCTTCGCTCTGGACGTACGCGGCGAGCTTGCCGTCCTTGTATGCAGGCAAAAAGAACTTTTCAACGGTCGCAACTTGCTGCTCAAGACCTAAGTTCCACTGCATCCGCAGGTCCTTGCTCTCGCCTGCAGACAGCAGCCCCCAGTTGTCCAGCACAGTCTCCAGGTCCGCAAAGAGCTTCTGCAGCGCTTGGCGCTTGGTAAGGCCGCCGGAGGAGGTCATCGAGTGTTACGTAGTGTGTGGGCAGCGGCTTGTCGAGGTCGCACGAGATTGATGGGCGCAATAGCCGCTTGCAACAGGCGCGCACACAGCCGACCACGATGATAGCGGTTGTAACGATCAGAGCCCAGGCCAGCAGAGCTTCCTCTTCCACTGGCATTCTTCACTCTAGACTAGCTACACAAGATTCTTTTTTTGTTTAGAAGCGGTAGTGTCCTTGGCTCGCGGGGTTTAGGTAGCCTTCGTAGAAATATTGGCTGAACACTTCCGACAGCGCGCCGATCAAAAACAACTGTTTGGCAGCGTCTCCGTCGCTTACTAGCCCAAACTGGCCGCTGCCCATGAGCTTGGGCAGCATAGCAAACAGCAAGCCCCCGCCAACCACATGCACGGCGAGGGAAGGGTAAGCGGCTAGCCTGCCTTCTTTCGTGCGGTTCAGCACGCGCGACTGGATCAAATCGATGGCAGTGGCAGTCAAGAAAGCCACTACCGCTAGCCCCTTGCTCTTTTCGACAACGATCCCGCTCAAGCCAGGGATGGCCGAGAGGCTGAAATAAGTATTGCCGGGGATCACGACCGGGGCGGCCACGTAGAAAAAAGCGGCCGCCGTGCCGGACCGAGCAAAGTTTTCAAGAGAGAACAGGTCGCTCACCATTTCGGACATTTTCTTTTCGGAGAGATGTTTAATTGGCGCACAACAAAATAAATTTTTTTTTATTAATCTACTTCTTTTCTTCTACTGGCGCGGGTGCGTCCAGATTGGTAGCATGGCTATCTGGCTGTGTTGCAAACATCATGTTCTTAGCATGGGTGATGGCGGCCGTTTGCGCCGTCAGCAGAGCTAGTTCAGTCATAGGGTCCAGGCGCTGCAGCCCGATGCCCGCGCGCAGCTTGGCCCGCTCGAACAAGAAGCACCACCGGTCATTGGCAAAGCAGGCCTCGGTCGTGCCCGAGATTTGGTAACGCGACCGGTTCGCCACCAAGTTTTCGAGGCACACTAGGCCTTGCTTGAGCACAGCGTCCGCTAGCTCGCCCGACAGTTCGCCTTCCAGCACTTCCTCGACTTCGTCCAACAACAGCGGCAGCTTCTGCCTGGGTAGCCTGCGCAGAGCTTTTGGGTCACAGTTGATGTGCGCCTTTTTAAGCTTGGGCCCAATCAGGGCACTGCGGCCGTAAGCGCACAAGAGTCTGTAGTTCGGGTCATCGCGTAGCACGGGGTCTTCCGGTCCCGCTGACGACGGTGCGGCCAGGCGCCGTGCCAGGCTCGCCTGAGAAGGAGCGGCCGTCCTGCGTCGCTTGGCCGCTGGCTGTTTGACTTCGACGACTGGCGGCACAGGTAGAGGGAGAGGTTCAACAGTAGGCGGCTCGAGGTTGGCAAACGGATCGGTCATCTAGGACCCTTTTCTTTGCTCTTATGGCCGCAAGATTAAAATTTTTCTTTATCCAATGAGCCTGGCGTCTCCAGCCTTGTGGATAGTGGACCAGCCGCGCACAGAGCCGTTCTGGCGGTCGAGCTTAGACACTGCGGGGATAGCCGCCCACTGCTGGTCTCTGAGCTTGGCCGCCTGGTACTGTTCCACAAACGCCGAAACTTGCATGCACCCCTCCCAGTTGTTCCCGTACGTACGCCTGATTTCCGTCAGCCACGGCAGCATGTCCTTGTTGTTTGCTCCCCATTCCGTGGCTTCTTCCTTCAAACAGCAGTTGCTTTTACAAAAAGGAACTCCGTACACGCCTGCGATCTCTGCCGGTGTACCCACGAGCAAAACCGCTCCTTTGTACCAAGGGGCCAGCGAGTTCTGCGACAGGCGCTGGGCCACCGTTTGCATGTTTTTGAGGGTCTTGCCCTCCGCCGTTGTAGCACAACTCCTTTCAGGGCCGAGTAGATGATCGAGCTGGTAGCGAGCGAGTCGGTCTGGATGACCGGCCGGGTCTCGGTACCATGCTCGACCTGGTTGGCCTGGGCGGCGGCAGTCTTTTCTTCGCCGGTGTTGACTAGCGGCACGGTAGGGCCTCGGTTGCTCAAATTTTTTTTTTAATTATTTGCCGCCGCCAATCAGCTGCTGCTCGCAGCGGGCGGCCTGTTCAGGTGTCACTTCCAACAAAATGGTGCATCGGAAATGGCCGGCTGCTTGAACACTTTCTCGATGGGTGCTTCGGCCACGGTAGTCTGCAGAACCTCGATAGCCTTTTTTTCGGCGTCCTCGCGTTCCTTGCGCTTTTTCGATGCGACGCGCGACTGTGTCTCATTGACTTTGCCCAAGGCCAGGGCCAAAGTCGGGTCGAAGAAGGCCAGGTGCTGCATCTTATTATGTCGCGATTAGTTGATTATCAACTTTTTGTTTTTTTTGTTTAGCTTGAGCCTGTTCTTTTTGCTGCTGTCTTTTACGCTCGTGGCCTTCCCTTCTTCGATAGCTTTCACTGTATTTCTGCTATTCGACGGCGCAGGCGTGGAACTAACCTTTTGTTCCAGGCCGTGCCTTGTACTGGCCTTCTGTGCCCTGAGATCCTCGACGCGGTTGGGTACATTTGTCCCCGCGGACGCCATGAGCTGCGTCAAGTTCTCTTGAAGATCTCCAAGTTCTGACTCTTACCGAACCCCGCAAGGAGTCTATACCGATCGGTTAGTTGTGTATTGAGTGCGACCGCTTTGTCTGGGTGTTTGAGATATTCCCTGACATAAGGGGCACTGACCATCTGTGCAACGACGGGGATGTCCGATAGCGGAGTCGTTGCAATGAGCTGGTGTAGCAGCTTGTAATTAAGCTCGTGGCCGCCCGCATTGCTCGCCAACACAAGCTGTTTGTCGTTCTGGGCGGAGGAAGAAGGCACTGTCTTGTTCTCCAGTTGTTCATAGAGAACCAAGGCAGCCTTGTTCTTGTCTTCTTCGGTGCTGGCCTTCTTGTACTCGATGAGCGCCTTGGCGGGGTACTCGAGGAGACTATTGACTTGGTCGACAAACTTTTTCTCCTGGGCGTAGACGCGTTTGTGTTCAAAGCTGATCGTTTATGCCCGCAACAGCTCCTTTGGCGTGGCAGCAGCCTTCAT
>WBZZ01003602.1:2500-7500 GCA_019918135.1 Paulinella micropora
GACAGAGAGAGAGAGAGAGAGAGAGATGGTGAATACACAAAAAAGACAGAGTTTTGATACACGAAAGAAGCCTTGAGCACATCAAGCAAGGAGGAGGTAGAGGAATGATTTCCGTCTAGACATCAAGCAAGGAGGAGGTAGAGGAATGATTTCTGTCTAGGTGAGAGACGACTAGGGACACGTTCACGAGGCCAACACCATCCAACGTCCATCTCCTTCTTCTCATTCAATATTTGAGATATCATAACAATTAGAAGGTCAATTGAAAGCCGCCTGCGGCATTTCAGACGACGCTTTAGAATTACCGTAGCTATAGTATTGATTTGAAAAAAAAGAGAGAGAGAGAGAGAGAGAGAAAGAGAGAGAGAGAAAGAGAGAGAGAGAGAGATTAGCGTGGACTGATGTTGTTGCTTCATCTTTGCCCCCCAGTCATTCTTGGTGGCTGCTGCTACTGCAGGGACTAAATGGCTTTGCAAGTGATGACGCAGGACGAACAGAGCAGCGGCAACCGTAAAAAATGAAGAATGAAGAATGAAGAATGAAGAACGAAGAATGAAGAATGAAGAATGAAGAATGAAGAACGAAGAACGAAGAATGAAGAAGAAGAGTGAAGAATGAAGAATGAAGAACGAAGAATGAAGAAGAAGAGTGAAGAATGAAGAATGAAGAATGAAGAATGAAGAATGAAGAACGAAGAAGAAGAGTGAAGAATGAAGAATGAAGAATGAAGAATGAAGAATGAAGAACGAAGAATGAAGAATGAAGAATGAAGAATGAAGAGTGAAGAGTGAAGAATGAAGAATGAAGAACGAAGAATGAAGAATGAAGAATGAAGAATTAAGAATGAAGAATGAAGAATGAAAAATGAAGAATGAAGAGTGAAGAATGAAGATGAAGAACGAATAGCAAATAATAAACAATGAGTAATGAAGAATGAACCATGAAGAAAGGATGAAGAATGAAGAAGGAAGAATGAAGAGTAAAAAACGAAGAACGAAGAATGAAGAATGAAGAATGAAGAATGAAGAAAGACTGAAGAATGAAGAAATGAGGATGAAGAATGGAGAATGAAAAATGAAAAATCAAAAATGAAGTATGAAGTATGAAGAATGAAGAATGAAGAATGAATAGTAAATAACAAAGAATGACTAATCGACAATAAACAATGAACAAAGAATGAAGAACAGAGAATGAAGAATGAAGAATGAAAGAAGAATGAAGAACGAATAGAAAATGATAAACAATCAGTAATGAAGAATGAAGAATGAAGAATGAAAAATGAATATTGAATATTGAATATTGAATGGTGTGTGGTGAATATTGAATGATGCACGATCGATCTTGGCTGCTTTGAATACGACGTCAATCATTTAAATATTAAATATTGCATGATGAATGATGATTGAGAATTATGCATGCTCTTGCTTACTTCCTATGCGATCTTAATTGTCTGCCGTCATACGTACATAATATACAACGTACATAACGTACATAGCATACACAACATATACAGCATACACAACATATGCAGCATACACAACTTATACAACTTACACAACATACACAACATAGACAGCATACACAACATACACAACATATACAACTTACACAACATACACAACATAGACAGCATACACAACATACACAACATACACAACATGCACAGCATCACAACATGCACAACATACACAACATACACAACACACACAACACACAACATACACAGAATACACAACATGCATGACTTGCATGCTTTCTATGATGCGATGTGAAGCGTGCTGCCGTCATACGTACATAACATACATAACATACACAACATACACAACATACACACAACATACACAGCATACACAACATACACAACATACACACCATACACAACACACACAACACACACAACATGCATGCCTTGCATGCTTTCTATGCGATGTGAAGCGTCCTGCCGTCATACGTACATAACATACATAACATACACAACATACACAACATACACGCAACATACACAACACACAACATAGACAACATCGACAACATAGACAACATACGCAATCTACACGACATACTCAACATGCCTGCTTTCTATTCGGTGCGACGTGTCCTGCCGTCTCACGCTGTACACGTAGGTGTCCATGCCAAACTACACACAACACACAACACACGATACATACATACACATACATCAATCTATATATTTATGCATGATACGTGCTGTACACGTAAGGTGTCCAGCCCGTCCTTCACACAACACACAATACATACACATACATCAATCTACATATTTATGGGTCAGCAACTCTATAAAGCGATAACTACGGTGTTGAAAAGTGACTCATCAAATGAAAATTATGAGTTAATTACGTTAATAAAAATGACGCAAATACGGAATATTTGTGGCACAACTTTTGTGGGTAATGAATTCGATAGAGCTGACCCATAAAAGTACATATGCGACTCGCCGATAAAACCGGCTAATTTATGGGGTCTCGCCGGGCCGACTCGCCCTCCGGGCTCGCTCGGCCCGGCTCGACCCATAAATGCCGCTTTATCGGCTCGCCGCATAATATACTATTATGCATGATACGTGCTGTACACGTAGGTGTCCAGCCCGTCCTTCACACAAAACACCACACACAATACATACACATACATCACCATTTATGTATCCATGTATATATTTATGCATGATAGGTGCTGTAGACGTATGTGTTCCATGCCGTCCTACACACAACACACAACACGTACACATACATCAACCATTTATGTATCAATATATATACATTGATGCATGATACGTGCTGTAGACGTATGTGTCCATGCCGGCCTACATACACACACAACACACAATACATACACATACATCACCATTTATGTATCTACGTATATATCTATGCAATGTTAGATGTTTATGTTGTAGATGTACGTATTCTTGCCATCCTGCAAACACATGCATATACATATACAATAATACACACATCAACAATTCATGTGCTATGTCATATATGTATGCCTTTATCCGAGCTGTAGACGGACGTGTCCTTGCTATCCCCACACACAAACATCAAGAATCTATATCCCCACGTGCTGAAGGAGCATGTTATCCCAATGTGTTGAATGCCCTTCTTCTTCTTTCCATCTCTATACAGTCTGTCCTGTCTCCTCTGACTTTGCTATCTACACTCATAACACACATGTGCACCTGTACAACAGTAACACTTTACTTCTGTCTCGTTTGGAGTGATGTAGCTGTGTTGAAGACAAGCTGCTTCCCTCTCTCTTGGCTAGGTGTTGCTATAATGATAAGGTCGGGTGAAAAATTTCGGCCACCTCACCTTTCGGCCAACCGTAAACACGGGGAATTTTGGGCTAAACTTTTATTTGTGGACAACAAATGTACCGTAATTACCGGCTGGCCGAAATTCTTCACAACTTTGAATAACAAATTTACCGTTATTACGGAATAGTTTGTTCTGGCCGAAATTTTTCACTATTCCTTGTGTATACATGATAGGTGCTGTAGACGTAGTGTGCATGCCGTCTTGCACACACATAACACACACATACATCAACCATCGATGTCCCCTTGTCTACATGCATTACATGTGAGTGCTGTCGACGTACGTGTCCATACCAGCATGCACACTCATACATATCATACATCAAGAATTTATGTAGCCATGTATATATGTATGCATGATGTGTGTGTGCTGTAGCCGTATGTGTCCATGCCGCCCTGCACATACACACATATAGATACATATACATACATCAACCATGTTTGTACCTAGGCATATGTGTATCCATTACATGTGTGTCCGTGAAGGTTGCGTATGAAGTATGGATGGGGCATCTTGTTGTTGTTGTTGTTGTTGTTGTTGTTGTTGTTGTTGTGGTGGTGGTGGTGGTGGTGGTGGTGGCTGTTGTTTTTGTTGTTGTTGTTGTTGTTGTTGTTGTAGTGGTGGTGGTTGTTGTTGTTGTTGCTGTTGTTGTTGTTGTTGCTGTTGTTGTTGTTGTTGTTGTAGTGGTGGTGGTTGTTCTTGTTGTTGTTGTTGTTGTTGTTGTGGTTGTTGTTGTGGTTGTTGTTGTTGTTGTTGTTGTTGTTGCTGCTGTTGTTGTTATTGTTGTTGTTGCTGTTGTTTGTTGTTGTTGTTGTTTGTTGTTGTTGTTGCTGCTGCTGCTGCTGCTGTTTGTTGTTGTTGTGTGTTGTTTGTTGTTGTTGTTGTTGTTGCTGCTGCTGCTGCTGTTGTTATTGTTGTTGTTGCTGCTGCTGCTGCTGTTGCTGTTGTTGTTGTTGTCGTCGTCGTCGTCGTTGTTGTCGTCGTCGTCGTCGTCGTTGTTGTTGTTGTTGCTCCTGTCGTCGTCGTCGTCGTCGTCCTTGTTGTTGTTGTTGTTATATTTCTTCTGCTGCTACTTTTGTCCTTGTTCTTGTTGCGATTGATCAATACAATCATACATACATACATACATACATACATACATACATACACACCTGTCGTCGTCGCTCTAATCTTCTGTGTTCTGCTCCTGCCTCACTACACATACATACATACATACATACATACATACATGCATACATGCATGCATGCATGCATGCATACATACATTCATACATACATACATACATACATACATACATACATACATACATACATACATACATACATACATACATACATATGCATACATACATACATACATATACCTGGAGACTACTCCTAAGTATTGGTATTTTATGTCGAAGCTTTCGTGTCTAACTAGTCCTTCTAATTCGCTTTTAGCTTTAGCTGAGCTCGCTGTCCTGCACAAAGCAAGCCAGCCGTTCACACAGCCATTCAGCCATTCGGCCATTCAGCCAGCCAGCCAGCCAGCCAGCCAGCCATTCTGCCATCAAGCCATTCAGCAGCCAGCCAGTCTAACTAGTATTGGTGGCATTTGATGTCGAAGCTCTCGTGTCTAACTAGTCCTTCCAATTCGCTCTTAGCTTTAGCTGAGCCTGAAGCCCT
>WBZZ01003602.1:22500-25000 GCA_019918135.1 Paulinella micropora
ATTTATGTATGTATGTATACATACACATACATACGCAAGAATACTTACATGCATCAATACATTCTGAACTGAATACATACATCAATACATTTTTCTGTCATGAGGCATGTCGTAAATACATTCGAGTGGGTACAGTAGAATCTCAGAGTCCCGTATTCTGCACCAGTGTTTGTGTGAAAATGCGTAAATAAATGCATGCATAACATAGATACAGGTTCGGATATATGGATACAACAGGGTGCACAATACTTGTCAGTGTATCTCAACTTCTTTTCATAAAAGAAAGGAAATGAATGAAGAAAATGCATATGTCATACATACATACATACATACATACAAACATACATACATACATACATACATACAATACATACAATACACACATACATACATACATACACATACAAACATACATACATACATACATACATACATACATATATACATACAAACGTATACCGTATTGACAGGGTGAAGAAAGAATGTTTGTCTTTTGTATGTTCTATGTTTATGACGCATAGACGACCTTCAAAGCAAGGTACACCAGATAAATCAATCAAACACAATCTCACCTTTTCCACACCCTTTCCATCACGCTCGGAAACACAGGTAAATCACGTAGTCATATCCCACCTTAGACATTCCCTTTTCCCCCCACATCCCACCTACACCCAACCCTCCTACTTAATAATACAAAAAATATCTTCACCCCCACCCTCACTTTATATAGTAGCTTAGTAAAGTTTCACACGTTCGTAAAACAGACGGTGGGAGCGCTTAGGTGCCCCGTCTGTATAAGGTCACTACATACATACATACATACATACATACATACATACATGCATACATGCATACATACATGCATGCATACATACATACATACATATAAACATACATATAAACATACATACATACATACATACATACATAATACATTTTTATGATCTCTATAGTTTTCTACATATCGCAAATACTTTCACTTAACAGCACCTGCCCATTTTTCACAATCGTAGTGCCACCTTTCACTTTTTGCACTTTTTTCCCACCCTTTCTTCCGACTCCAACAAAAGGTAATCAATCTCCCCAGGACTACATTCCCGCTAATCCAGAACACAAATTCTCACACGTGATTCTGCCCCTGCCCCTTTCTTGCCTGCCTTTACAACCAAGTATGCTCGCCATCAGCATGTTCAGCCTTTTTGCTACCTTCTTGCCCATACAAGGTTCCATACCTCACCCCATCTTCCCTTTCACAATACCACAACTACTATACTTTTCCCCAAAATGTTATATTTCTTACACTTGACTTTTCTCCGACTGTTGCTTTCCACAACTCTTACATCCACTCCACAACCCATGCCTCACATGTCCCTCTAGATTTTGCACTCATGAGGTGGCTGTATTCCATCTGAATCTCGGAAATCCACGCGCCAATTTCACGTTTTGTTACAAAATACAGGTATTTCATATGCTACATATGAGCACAACTTGAGAGAGCGTCAGCTGTGCGTGTTGTTCTCGTAGAGGGCGGGAGGACTATGTGAGTCTCTCCATCTTAAAAACATACATACATACATACATACATACAAATGTGTACATGCATACATACGTACACACATACATAAATACATGCATATATACATACATACATGCATACATACATACATACATACATACATACATACATGCATACATACAAACATACATAACATACAAACATACATAACATACATAACATACATACATACATATGTACATACATATGTACATACAGACATACATACATCATACATACATACTTACGTACATGCATACATACGTGCACACACACACACACACATACAAGCACACACACACATACATACATACATACATACATAGATACATACATACATACATACATACATACATACATAATGCATGTATGTATCCATGTAAGTATGTATGTATGCATGCATGTATGCATGTATGTATGTGTATGTGTATATATGTATCTATGTATGTATGTATGTATGTATGTATGTATGTATGTATGTATGTAAGAGGTGTCTCAAAAGAAAGGGCCGGATTTTGATTCTCTTTCTCTCTGGGAAGAAGGCTGAGATAGCTGGTTTCGTTTCATATGCACAAATTACAGGCCCGTCGAAATAGTGTTATCTAACCTTTATGCATGGGGCTGGAACCCCGTCGAAGGAAGGAGAGAGAGAGAGAGAGAGAGAGAGAGAGAGAGAGAAAAGGGAAATTCCTGAAAACTTTTTTGGGGTGTCCGCAGATGGGATGTACGTCATGTTCGGTCGTCCTTACCGAAGGGATGTCCCGGAACGGATCTGCATTGGAATATCCTAGCATGCCCCCCAGATGTTTCACAGCATGCAGCATCCCCGAGCCTCAAGCTCTTGTTCCGTCATAAATCAGAGATGGAGATTTTTAAGAGAAATCTTGATTTTTTTTTTAAATTTTATTTCTAAACACTTTTGATTGTCGGTTCTTGTTTTCTATG
>WBZZ01003602.1:30000-36512 GCA_019918135.1 Paulinella micropora
TTCTTCTTCTTCTTCTTCTTCTTCTTCTTCTTCTTCTTCTTCTTCTTCTTCTTCTTATTATTATTATTATTATTATTATTATTATTATTAATATAATTTATAATTATTATTTACTATATCTGAGGCGTACTGATGCAGCTAATTGCATATCCTCAACGGACATAAGCCTCCAATACCCTTGTTCGAGGTCCTCCACCCCCCCGTGTCAGTCTCTCGCCTGATGATCGGGGCCACCGATGGAGCTCCTGAGGGCAAGACTGCACTAAGCCGAGGTTATTCCGCAGTCCCAGCAACCTCTTGCAAGACGTCACCGAATGTGCAAGTGCATACACCAAGCGCGGTTGCTAGAGCTGCCTCGAAACCCCACCCATAACAATCTGGTGTCTGCTGGGTCCTGGGCTATCAACCAGCATATGCGGAGTTTAAGATCTTTTACGCGCGCAACGACCCTCCTCCCCAGCTTCTACCACCAAAGGGTTATGAGTTGGCGTCACAGTTTAACGCCTTGAGGCCATTGGGCTGTATAATTATTATTATTATTACTATTATCATAATAATAATAATTATTATTATTATTATTATTATTATTTTTATTATTATTATTATTATTATTATTATTATTTTTATAAGTTATAATAATAATAATTATTATTATTATTATTATTATTATTATTATTATTATTATTATTATTATTATTATTATTTTGGGGGGCACCAATACATGGTTGGGTGTCACCGCCACACGGCGGGGTTGGGGCCGTTGGCAGCTTGTTATGAGGGGTACATAATCAGTGCTCCACTGATTCATGAGACGGAAAGTTTACTGAGAGAAGCTCTCTCACCACGCTCACGGCTCTTGGCTCGGGGTGGCCTCTGGTATCACTCGGGGTGCGGGGGGTGGGGGTTATCTGAGGGAGGGGGTTGGGCTCAGTGGGTCACTGGACAGGTTGGTTAACTAAACTACTGTCGGTATGAGTGGGAATGAAGGCGACAGGCTCCACACATTTCCACAAGCCTTGAAATCACTCAACTGCCACAGTAGCGACTGCCTGGACGCGGGGCTCCTGACTCACCCTCTCTCCCAGAACCCCTCGTGCTCACTTTGCGGATGCCATGGGGATGCTCTGGCGGAGGGTCGGGACGTGTTGGGTGCATGTGACCGGGCCTGTCACTTAGTGTTCTCGGTAGATGACTCTTTTGTAGCTTCTATCGGACGCAGGGTGGCTTGCCACGACACCTCAATGATGCATAGTACGTCACGTCTCTGGCCTGGTTACGGGGGGTAACTGAGGCGGGTTCCTGAAGGCTGGTTACGGAAGCTATGTTATTGTTGTTGGGTTCCTGGCTGCTATGTTATTGTTGTTGGGTTCCTGGCTGCTATGTTATTGTTGTTGGGTTCCTGGCTGCTATGTTATTGTTGTTGGGTTCCTGGCGGCGTACATGTTTATGCTTTTTTAAGGGTTGAGCTTTAAATAACCCCACTCGGGTCTTCTTTTATCGAGCTCACCACTCGGTGGATGGAGGCCTGGGGTAGACTTATACGATGTTTTTGATGCTAGGTTCCGTCTCCAGGGATTCGACTGGCATCGCTGCTTTGCCTCACCGCACTGCCTCACCCACACATCCACGCTGGCACACTGTTTCTCCTCTTGCTCTTGTACCTATGTCGCACACAGCTATGAGCTCACGCCGATGAGTGGTTGTGACGAGGTGCACCCAGCTGGATTGCGGGCGAGCCACGGCGGCCTCGCTCTCGCTCGCTCTCTCTCTCTCTCTCTCTCTCTCTCTCTCTCTCTCTCTCTCTCTCTCTCTCTTTTTTTTTTTTTTTTTTTTTTTTTTTTTTCTTTTTTTTTTTTTTTTTTTTTTTTTTTTTTTTTTTTTTTTTGTTGTTGTTGCTGCTTTGCTTTGCTTTGCTTTGGGCGAGGCCTAGCTTTCACATGGGCGGGCTGAGCCTATGAGGGGCGCACGATAAGCGTTCCATTGATTTATGAGACGGGTCCCAATTACTGAGAGTAACTCATGTGAGTTGCTCATCATACTCATGGCTCTTGGCTCGGGGTGGCCTCTGGAATCACAAGGGGTGGGCACTGGGGGAGGGGGTTGTGTTCAGAGGGTCACCGCGAAGGATGGTCAACCAAACTACTGTCGGTCGGAGTTTGTACGAAGGCGAGAGGCCCTACACCTTACCACAAGCCTTGCAACGACTAAATGACCAAAGTAACGACGGACCGGAGCGGGGCTCCTGGCTCATCCCTCTCTCTCAGCACTCTTCGTGCTCATCCTGCGGATGCCATGGGGTTGCTCTGGCGGAGGGTTATGGGGTGGTGGGTACACGTGCACGGGCCTGTCACTCTGTGCTCTCGGTAGATGACTCACTTGCAGCGTTTATCGGACGCAGGGTGGTTTGCCACGACACCTACCTCGATGATGCACAGCGGGTCTGCCTCGTGCCTGGTTACGGATGCAGGTGAGTGTTTGTGTGTATTCCTATACATACGTACACGTATGCTTTTTAAGGGTTGAGCTTTAAATAACCCCACCTGGGTCCTCATTTATCGAGTTTACAACTCGATCAATGCGGCACCGGGGTCCCATACCACTTATGTCAGGTTCTTATGCGAAGAGCGCGGCCGCTAGTGCTGGCCCTATGGGTCAAGGCGGTAATCCTTCAGGTTTAGACGTTCCCCGTGGGAGTGCGCCTGCGGGTGGCGATGGCTACTCGGCCGGGGTGGGGTGGTCGAGTGCTCGCGTACCTGACGGGCAACCTGAATCACGTAGAGCCAGCAATCCTGCTGCATCTCGATCACCCTCCCCAACCTCGGAAGAGAAGTCACGTCCGGAAAGGTCTGGTCACGGCGTGGCAAGGGGTACCGCCACCGAGGAGGTGGCGGAGGAAGGTACGAAATGAGCTGGATAAGAGATGTTGCATAGTATGGGGGCTATCGCATGTCTCTCAGTGGTCATGGCGCGAGAGCTCCGAATTCTCGGTCTCGGGGAAGTCGAGGTGGAATTCGCGGGCAGAGGTAGCGGGCGGCATCTGCGGATTAAATGTGCGTCTTGTGAGGAGGCGGAGAAGATGGTGCGGCTGCTGCGGGAGCGTAAGTTCTTCACGGGAAAGGTTCACGTTGCGACGGGTAGGACTTTCCGGGAAAGAGAGAAGCAGCGGGCTGCACGGGGGGGTGCCCAGTATGTAGAGATGCAGAGGGAGCTTCGCAAGCAGGGATTTGGCTACTGGGTGCTCGACGTGGAAGTCGACGAGCCCCAGGGCGAACCCTCAAGCGGTGAATCTCCCTTGGCGGAGTGGGGCGGGATGCGGGAGCTGGAGGAGCTGGGGCGGAGGGTGCAGGATGGGCCGTGGAGGGTGGCGGAGGGCTCCAGGCGGGCTCAACCGAAGCGCAGGCATCGGCACCAGCTTCGTTCTTCCCAATTTATGAAAGGCTTCCCACCCTCATGGCCTCACATAATTGGCAAGGCAAAGTGGGTGTGGATAGCCCAGGCTTTGGGGAATGGCCGGAGCACTACAAGGAGCGAGGCTGGGTGATCGTCGGAGTCCAGGAGCACAACCTATCGTCGCAGAAGGTGGAGAAGCTCCAAGTCGACGGCTTCGCAGTCCTCGGCAAAGCGGCTGCAACTGGTGCGGGCTCGCGTCTCTTGGGGGGAGTCTTGACGTTGGTGGCCAACTATCTGGCACCGTGCGCTACCATTGTACAGGCGCCTGTTCCACACCCACAGCAATTGTGGGTGAGGCTGTCGTCTGGGAGCGCGACGGCGTCGGATGTGTTCGTCGGCAACGGCTACTTCCCCAAGAAAATCAACGAGAGGAATCTATTGCAGCCTATGAGGCGTGGCAGGCGGCCGTCTCCTACTTCGCCACCAAAGGTCATGTGGTTACGGTTGGTGATGCTAATGCTAAGCTGGGGCCCGCCAGAATAGCGCGGGAGGAGGGAGTGGTGGGCCTCTTTGGCGAGATAGATGGGAGGGGTAGAGGGGTTAGGAGTGAGAATGGTGAGTTGCTGGCTGCGATGCTTGTTGCCACGGGGTTGCGCAATCTCAGTGGGTTTTCGCAACCACGGGGGGACAAATATTGGTGGTCTAGGCAGGAAAATGTAGGTGGACGAAGGCATCTACTGGATTACATCTGCGTCTCTTCCGAGCTGGCGGAGGAGGCAAGCTTCGGCGTCGACGAGGTAGACCTTGATACCGACCACAAAGCTGTGTGGGCGGAACTGGTCTGGGGGGGACAGCCACCCCCCAAAAAGCAGGTAAAGAGGTACAAAGCATTCAAGGCAGAGCGCTTGATAGGCAGGGTAGTTGAGGGTAAGGAGAGTGAGCTGTCTAAGCTTAGGTTGAAGTACGACGAGACCTTTGCAGCTGGTATATCGGGGCTGTTGCCAGATGGCCTCCCAGATCTATCAGCAGTGGAGGACCCGGATGAGCTTCAGCAGGAGGTAGATAGGGTCGCTAGCTTAGTGGTCCGAGCTTTCACGGGCGCAGCCGTGAAGGTCTTGGGAGTTCGGGTGATTAGGCCAGGGTTTACTAATGCATGGTTTGATGAGAGTCTTAGGGAAGCGATTGCGCGACGGAGAGAGGCATACGGCCTCTGGCGAAGGAATGAGGCCAACCGAGAGGCCTGGCAAAGATATAAAGAAGCGAGGAAGGCGGTCAGAAGGTTATGCAAGGAGAAGAAGGAGCAAGCGTGGAAGCGGGTCCAGAATGACACCGCTGCCAACTTCAGGAGCGCTACCATGGCCACGTACTGGAAGCTGTCAAAGCGTTTGGGCGGGGTTCGGCGGTCGAACGCTTCTGCTCCTGTTCGGAAGCCCGATGGCACTCTGGCATGCACACTCCGGGAAAAACTACAAGAATGGGAAGAATACCGCCGACGTATGGTGGTCCCCAAAGAAAACCAGTTTTTGGAGGATGCATGTGTAGAGGAAGTCGGTTCTGATGAGGAAGCAGCGCGGATTGAGCCCGAGCGGAAGGCCCGCGAAACCTTCCAGTATAACGACAACCTGCGCGACCAATTCGAGGCCATGGCGCAAGCCGAGGAGATCCGGACTGAGACGGGCCCGCTGGACTATGATTACACCGAGAAGGAAGTGGAGCTCTGCCAGGGAAATCTCCAGAATCACAAAGCGTGCTCACCGGATAAGATCAAGAACGAGATGCTCAAGTACGGAGGCACGCGGATTGTGAGCTTTCTGGTGCGCTTCTTCAACTGGTTGAAATCGTGCGAATACACCCCAGCGACTGGGGCAAAGCGATTATCGTCAACATCCCAAAAGGAGGCGACCCAACCGATCCGGAAAATTGGAGAGACATCGCGATTCTGAGCTGTCTGGGTAAGATGTATCTGTCCCTTATGGCGGCGAGGCTTACGGCTTTCATCGATCAGCCGGGCAGGCTTCGCCCAGAGCAGGGTGGGTTCCGGCCAAAACGTAGTACGGGGGACCAGATTTTTGTCCTTAAGGAGCGTCTGCGCCTTAGACAACAAGCTGGCCTCCGTTCTTTCGTTTTGTTCGTGGATCTGAGAAAGGCATTCCCTACGGTTTGGCGGGCCGGGTTGTTTCAGAGGCTAACCCAGATGGGGGTACAGGGCAAGTTCTATCGCATTCTGCGGCGTTTTTACCGAAGAACGTCATCGCGAGTGCTAGTCGATGGCGAACTCACTGGTGAAGTGCTGGAAGAGATGGGAGTTCAGCAAGGGTCGCCGTTGTCACCGTCGCTGTTCAACGTCTTCATGGATGAGCTAACGGTCCGAATCGCGAAAGAGTTGGAGATCGAGGACCTCAACCGCATCGAAGACATACGGACCCTGCTTTACGCCGACGACGTTGCGGTAATTGCGCATAGTGTCACGGAGCTTCAACAGATTGTAAATGTCGTGGCGACATTCGTGGAGGACTATCGGCTTGAAATCAACCTGAAACCGGGCAAGACGGAAGTCATGCCGATATACGGGCACGCCAAGTCAAAAAAGTCGCCCCCATGCGTGAGGTTCCGGGGCAAGGTTCTCAACGTCACCGACCACTACAAATACCTGGGAGTTCTGCTCACGGACACCCTCTCCGATAAACCGCAAGCGAAGCGGGCGGCGGAAATCACTGTAGCGGGAACGGCTGCCTGCTACCCCCTCTGGATTGCCCATGAAGTTCCAGCGCGTCTTCGGCTGATGAATTGGCAGCAAATGGTTGGCGCAAAGTTGCTTTACGCATCGGCTTTTTGGGATCTGCCGGGCGCCAACAAGCTGAGTAAGCTGGAGGGCGCGTTGGTAGCGCCCCTGCGGGTCATCTTGGGTGTTGGTACGCGCACAAGCGGCTGCATCACCAGGGGTTTAGGTCGCACGCCGAGTTTTAGCATCCTTGCCAAGGCGGCCCGGCTTCGGTTCCTAGGGCGCATCGAGTTACTGGGCAACATAGCGCTAACACGCAGGCTTTACAACACGGGTCGGTGCAAATGGAAGGAAGATACGGAAAATTTGATCTTAGCAGATCACAGGCTGCGGGAGGCTT
>WBZZ01003603.1:0-15000 GCA_019918135.1 Paulinella micropora
TTGCGTTCTAAAGATTTCTTGAAGGATGTTTCATCCCGTCAATTGGGGTTGCCTGCTGCTCAGTCAGAACGCCAAAAGATTCCGGCCTGAACTCCAGGACGCGGAACGCCGCCCACAGCCCCGGAGATTCCTTAGCCACTCTGCGAAAGGGCGTGTTGTACCACAGGACCCTGGAGGTCTTTCGGGATTGAGAAAGTTCGGAAGAAGGTGCGGTACAACAACGCGCTGGCGAGTACCACCGCCTCCCCCAAGTCGAGCTCCACTAACCACATAAAATTCTTTGTGTTGAACCTCCCGCGAAGACAAAAAACACTTGAAAGAGAGAGAAACCTACGTAAAAAGAAAGAGAAAGAGGTTTTGCACTTGGTTTTTAAGAGAAAGAGAGAGAGAGAGAGAGAGAGAGAGAGAGAGAGAGAAGGAAAAGAGAAAAAAAAGGCAGGGGAGGGGGAGCGAGGGGGGAACGGAACGGACGAGAGAGAGAGTGAGAGAGAGGAGGGGGAAAACGGAACGAAAGAGAGAGAGAGAGAGAGAGAGAGAGAGAGAGAGAGAGAGAGTGCAAAGGCCGTTTTCTCAAATTCACCACTGTGTCGTACCCACGCTTTCTTTGTTTCGTTACAAGCTATCCTCGCGCGTCCTCCCCCCCCCCCCCTTCCCCTGTCCCTCTCTTGCCCCCCCCCCCCCCCGCCTCTCCCTCCCTTTTTTTTCATGAGCTTTCTTGTCTGTTTCGGCTTTTCCCTCCCCCCCCCCCTCTCCCTCTTCATGGCAGGCTCTTGTTTTTTCTTGCACTCAACTTTCTTCCTAAAACCTAACCCCCCTCTCCTTTATTTCTCTGCCATACATACGAAAAAAAATATTTAGATCTTGGCAGGCCCAGTTTTCAACAAGAATCAGTAAAAAAGGAAATTGAACCTTCTTTTTTTTCTCTCTCTGTCGGGCACAGAGGAAAATAAAATGTAAAAAAAGAGAAGCCACAAAAAAAAAGAAAAAAGGGGAGGCAAAATCTCTTTTTTTCTTTGTTTTGTTTTTTCTACGACATGAACACTTGCCTCCTTGGGTCCATGCTGCTGTGGTCGGCGTTGCTGGCGCCGGCGGCCGCCGACTGCCCGTACGTGTGGCGCGAACCCGTGCCGACGGACCTGCTGCTAGAACTGGTTGTGCCCGCGGGCGGCACCGTGTGGACGCTGCCGGCCGGAGCCGCCACCGGCGCTCGCCGCCGACAATTAGCGCAGGCCAATGCCTTCACGGTGTACTGGGGCGACAACACGGCCGTGCAGAGTTGCACGGCTACCGAGCCGTGCACGCACACGTTTGCGAGCGCCGGCGTGTTCACTAGCATCATCGAGGGCCCTGTCGTGGGCTGGGCCATGACGCCGGCGTGGCGCGAGCAGCAGCACAGCAACGTCGCGCTGCGCAGCGTCGTGCAGTGGGGCGGGCTCGAGCTGGACACTGTCAGCGGCTACCACTTCTACGGCAAGACGCAGCTGCAGTCGCTGCCGCCGCTGTCGGCCCTTGACACGTCGCAGATCACAAGCTTCGAATTCAGTTTCTCCGGGCTGCCGGCGACGTGCCTCGACGTGTCGGCCCTTGACCCGCGTTCGGCGCTGGTGCTGACGGGCGCCTTCGCCAACTCGCCGTGCCTGACGTTTACAGATGTGAGCGCCTGGGACGTGTCGCAAGCGCGGGACGTGTCGTTGATGTTCGCCGGCACAGCCGTCGCGACAATCTTGGGCTTAGAGAGCTGGAACGTGTCCCAGGTCGTGAACGCGACCGGCCTGTTCGCGAACGCCACCGCGCTGCAGGCCGACCTGTCGCGGTGGGCGCTGGACAGCCTGGAGGACGCCACCGGCATTCTGGCTGGCGCGCCGCTGCTGGCGCGAAATTTCAGCGGCTGGGCCGTGGCCTGGACGGAGCAGACGTGCCTGCAATTTGTACAGTCGGCGCAGCTCGAGAACTGGCAGGCTCCGTTTGCGTGCCAGCAGTGGATGCCGTCCGTGACGCCGAGCGTGTCGCTGTCAGTGACCGTGACGTCGACCGTGTCAGTGACGCCGTCGCTGACTGCCTTTGTGTCATTGACCGCCTCTGTGTCGTTGACCGCCTCGAACCCGAGAACGCCATCGGGGTCGTTAAGCCCGGGAGCTTCGAGCACGTCCACCGCGTTGCCCACGCCCTCGGTCACTCCGACTGTGTCGCTGACACCATCGATGTCGCCGTCCGGAACGCCCACGATAACTGTGACGCCCACAATATCTGAGACGCCCACAATATCTGTGACGCCCACAATTTCTGTGACGCCTTCCGTGACGCCGTCCGTGACTGCCACGATAACTGTGACGCCCACAATTTCTGTCACGCTGTCCGTGACTGCCACAACTTCTGTCACGCCGACAATTTCTGTCACGCCTTCCGTGACGCCCACAATTTCTGTCACGCCGACAATTTCTGTCACGCCGACAATTTCTGTCACGCCTTCCGTGACTGCCACGATATCTGTGACGCCCACAATTTCTGTGACGCCTTCCGTGACGCCCACAACTTCTGTCACGCCGAAAATTTCTGTCACGCCTTCCGTGACTGCCACGATAATATTATCTGTGAAGCCCACAATTTCTGTCACGCCGTCCGTGACTGCCACGATATCTGTCACGCCCACGATATCTGTGACGCCATCCGCTTCTGTCACGCCCATGATATCTGTGTCGCCTTCCGTGACGCCGTCCGTGACTGCCACGATATCTGTGACGCCCACAATTTCTGTGACGCCTTCCGTGACTGCCACGCTATCGATATCTGTGATGCCCACGATATCTGTGACGCCATCCGCTTCTGTGACGCCCATGATATCTGTGTCGCCTTCCGTGACGCCGTCCGTGACTGCCACGATATCTGTGACGCCCACAATTCTGTGACGCCTTCCGTGACTACCACGATATCGATATCTGTGACTGCCACGATATCTGTGACGCCCATGATATCTGTGACGCCATCCGCTTCTGTGACGCCCACTATATCTGTGACGCCTTCCGTGACGTCGTCCGTGACTGCCATGATATCTGTCACGCCGTCCGTGACTGCCACGATATCTGTCACGCCGTCCGTGACTGCCACGATATCTGTGACGTCCACAACTTCTGTCACGCCGACAATTTCTGTCACGCCTTCCGTGACTGCCACGATATCTGTGACGCCATCCGCTTCTGTGACGCCCACAACTTCTGTCACGCCGACAATTTCTGTCACGCCTTCCGTGACTGCCACGATATCTGTGACGCCATCCGCTTCTGTGACGCCCACAATTTCTGTCACGCCGTCCGTGACTGCCACGATATCTGTGACGCCATCCGCTTCCGTGACGCCCACGATATCTGTATCGCCTTCCGTGACGCGGTCCGTGACGCGGTCCGTGACTGCCACGATATCTGTGACGCCATCCGCTTCCGTGACGCCCACGATATCTGTGTCGCCTTCCGTGACGCCGTCCGTGACTGCCACGATATCTGTGACGCCATCCGCTTCCGTGACGCCCACGATATCTGTGACGTCGTCAGTGTCGCAGTCAGCGACGCGGTCCGTGACGCCCACGATATCTGTGACTGCCACGATATCTGTGACGCCTTCCATGACGCCGTCCGTGACTGCCACGATATCTGTGACGCCATCCGCTTCTGTGACGCCGACGATATCTGTGACGCCGACCATAATATCTGTGACGCCCACGATATCTGTGACGTCGTCGGTGTCGCAGTCAGCGACGCGGTCCGTGACGCCCACGATATCTGTGACGTCGTCGGTGTCGCAGTCAGCGACACGGTCCGTGACGCCGTCCGTGACGCCCACGATTTCCGTGACACCAACGATATCTGTGACGCCGACTATTTCTGTCACTCCGTCCGTGACACGGTCGCAGACCATCTCAACGTCGCCGACCATTTCCGTGACGTCCACACGCTCCCCAACACCATCGCCCACGCCCACGCCGCAGATAAACGAGTGCGTAGCCTGGCGCAGTAGCTGTGATGATGCGCTGAATTTCGTGGACTTCACGGGCTATTCATATACCTCTAGCTCTAACACATATTCTATTGGAAGCTCTAGCGAAGGTGTTATATACCCAGCCTGGAACGCCTTCACCAGCGTTACCGGCAATTATTGGAAAGGGAGTTCAGCAAAGTATAACAGTGCAGAAAATTACATCGGTAGTACAACACTTAATACCGGCGGCCTCTTGGGTGAGTACTTGAGTATCTCAGCCCCAACGGCGTTTGTCGTGACCCATTTTGTCGTGGCTGCGATTGATGTGTTGCCGCCCAATAGTTTTGCGCTGATGGCATCCAACGACAGAGGAGTGCAGTGGACGAACCTGTACCAATCCTCTGTGAATCCCTTTAATTACGACGAGGAGCGCACGTACACGATAGCGCAGCCGGAAGTTACTTGTTGTACCGGCTCGTCGCCCTGGCTGTGCCCACAGGGGGTACCAATGCGTATGCACAGATTAGCAGGGTGTTCTTGAGGACCTGGTGCTGTCCTTCGTGCGCCAACACACCCGCCGAAAGTTACACTTGCACCTGCGACGCGGGCTGGGCAGGCGGGGGGCTAGGCAGAGGCTGCTTCCACTACGACGCGTGTCGTGACTATCCGCGCGATTGCGATACTTCCTTCCACCAGACGTGGACTTCCAACACGTTGGGGTCCTGGACTGTTACCGGCAGCAGCAATGCTTCGTCGGTCTACACGCTGCTGGGGGCAGACACCGCTAGTTCAAACACTTGGTCGTCGGCCGCCGCCTATAGCATAGCGGATGGGACGTACACGGGAGGTCAGAGCGCGGCGGGCGTCGCGGGCGAGTGGGTGCAAATAGCCGAAACGGCGGCGGTGGTCCTGACAAGCTACTCTTTTGCCTGCAGGTACGTAAGCGGTGGTAGCACAGCGTGCCCGGGCCATCCCGTGAGCTTTGCACTTTTAGGCAGCGAGGACGCGGTGTCGTGGGAAGTTTTGTCGACCATAAGCAATGCACAGGCCCTGGTACAAGGGCACGAGCGCACTTACCAACTAAGCGCGCCAGGTCCGTACTCGTATTACAGGTTCGTGATCACCAAGATCCAGCCGGCCGCCAGCGGACGGGCTACCATGGCGGACGTGTACTTTCACTTGTGGTGCTGCCCCGGTTGTACAAGAACAGGCGGAGCTAACTATGCTTGCACTTGCGCTAGCGGCTGGTACAGCGCACCGTCAACGGGCTGCTTTTACGGGGCCTGTAGCTCTCACAAGACAAGCGGAGTGAGTTATCGCTCAGCTGACAGGGTCTTTGGCTGCCCCGCGAGCTTCACTACCCCCGGGCTTTTCGTAAGTTCAACTTTGAACGATGGACAAAGCGGCGCACCTTATCTGCGGGGGATTACTTCCGGAGGCGCGTGCAATTATGGCTGGCACATTTTGACTAGGAAAGAATACACTCTCTACGATCTTTCCGATTCCCAAGACTATATCATTGCCTCTGGCATTTGTACCGCCTGCTGCGACTACATGGGGCTAAACGGGGTCGGACCCACAGGGAACTTAGCTTGCAGTAACTTACAAAATACAATGATTGACAAATATTGGCAACCTCAAACGTCAGGGCTTTTCCAGAATTTGCCGTCCCTGTTTATGTGGACTAGCGGACCTTCCATTTCCAGAGCAGCCGAGCAAATAAACAGACCAACTACATGCTGCACGGTGTCTTCTGTGCTTTGAATTTTTAAACAAAGCACGTGCTGCGGGTCCAGTCTTCAAGCACAGGCTATGAATGCCAGGCACAATTTCCGTTTTAATATTGTAGAGTAAAAAAGACATATATTTAAAGGGAGAGAGGCGGGGAGGGGGGCCGGCGCGACCGACATTCTGCGCGAGCAACAGTAAAGTAAGCACGGGGTTCACGGCTCAAGCGCGGGCTTTCTTTTTGTTTAATGAAAAAAAACTCATTATTGCTTTCTTGTATAGCTAGGGTTTTTTTCCTTTTCTATTTTTAATGGTCTTTGTTTAAGTTGCTGTTCTCTCTTTTTATTGCAACTAACCCCCCGAACCCACTGCTTCAAACCTTTCGGGGGGGGGGGGGGGGGCGAGCCGAGGGATTTTTTTTGTTTTCAGGCCAAGGGCGCAAAGGCACTTGCATCCAGGCTCAGGCGGGCCTCCTGGCGCTGCGATTCCTCGACCGCGTCCACTAGCTGGCGCAGCTTGACGTACACCGCGCCCAGGCACACGATGACGGCCGTGAAGCCCGCGCACACCGCTTGCTTGAGCCAAAGCTGTTCCTGCTCTAGCGGCGACTGGTAGCGGATCGCGCTGTTGCCGATCACAAAGATTGCGGCCACGCCCGTGATCCACATGGCAGCGCACAGAGCCCAGTCCCACCAACTCTGCGAACGCTGCTGCAGGCTGGACAGCGCTTGACGGCAGCCGGCGGTACGATTGTTTTCGCGGATGTCCATTTCTCTCTATTTTTCTGCTGCCTTGGCTAAGTGGCTCGCATTTCACAAGATTCAGCTAGCGACCCCCACATCGGCGACAATGCAGGGCGCACATGGGAGCGGGGGGGGGGGGGGGGGGGAGGGGGGGTGTTGGGGGGGGGGGGGGGGCCGCCGAAAAAGTCTCAAGGCCGATGGGGAGCAAACCTGTTGGCAATGAATGAGGCTGGGGGGGGGGGGGGCAAAGAAACGGTTGTGGGGGGGGGGGGGGGGGGCGCGGGGAAGGTTGTGGCAGGGCGGGGGGGAAGAAAAGCTGGGCGCAAAAAAAAAACCCAACAACCAGGAAGAAAAGAAATCCCACAGCAAACGCGTCCGTGCGCAAAAGAGGCATGTCTGACAAATGTAACTACAAGGGGAGGTAGTACTACCAACAGCGGCAATCTTTTCTAAAACTGCAACAAGACGAGGACGTCAAGGGGCTGCTACGTGCACGCGCTGACCTGCTGGTGAAGAGATTGCAAGGCTGCCCGGGCGCCTGCGGACATGCCAGGCCTGCGCAGGAGCTCTTGGAGGAAATGATGCTGTGCTTGGAAGGGGCGCTGCTCGTCGCCGCCGAGTGCCAGGAAGCATTGGAGGAGGTGAGGGAAGCCACGTGGATTCGCTTCGAGCGGTGCACGGAAGATTCTTGCAATGACTTCCTGCGTGCGGGCACGGGCTGCCTTTGCTGGCGCGAACGCAGGCACCAGGCGCAGAAGGGCCGCCTGCTGCGCTGAGAAAATTTCGGCAACCGAAACAAACAAAAACAAGAAAAAAAAAAGAAAGACCGAGAATTAAAACCAACTTTTTCTTTGTGTGCCAGAGCCTAAAATGATTGACAATAAAAAAAGAATGTTCAATTTCCTTTTTTTACTAATTCTAGTTGAGAAATGGTGCTGCCAAGATTTTAAATGCTTTTCATGTGAAAAAAGGGTTGGAGGGGGGGGGGGGAGAGGTTTGCGTTTTTCTTTGGGGGGGGGGGGGGGGGGAAGAGAGGCGAGTGCCAAGAAAAAAACAAGCGCATGAAACAAAAGGGTGAAGAGGGAAAGAAGGAGGAAAGCAAAACAAAAAAGAAAGCCCGAGACAAAAAAAAGTGTGGGGAGAAGAGGGGAGGGGGGGGGGGCGCGCGCGGAGAATTGGGGAGGTTTTACAAAACTAAAAAAAAAAGAAACAGGCGTCTCTTTTGCCCCCGGGTTTACTGGTCTTTTAAAAAAACAAGAAAATGCAACCTCTCCCTTTTCTTACACCACTCTAGCACACAGAAACAATTCCAGTGCCGGTGGCGCGCTGGCTCGTCGTGGCCCTTGCCCTCGCAGGCGCCCTGTGTCCCTACCCAGTTCCCGTGCCCTCTAGTGGCGCGGTTTTTGTAGTGAACTCGGGGGTGGACGGATCGATGTACGAGCTGCCGTTCTTGCCCGACGCGAATGCGGCCGCGCGCCGGCGCTTGGCCGGCAGCTTCCCCTACACGGTCAACTGGGGGGGACGGTGCGGCGGCGGACACGTGCGACAACACCGTGCCGTGCAGCCATCTGTACGCGACCGCCGGAAACTACACGGTTACGCTAACAGGCGCAGCAATCGTCGGCTTCACTACGCGCGATTCGCTTGGGCCCTCTACAAGCTGTACTGACAAAGCCCTTGCGAGCGGGGTGCCCTGGTACGACAGCGATGGACCAGTTTACACTTGTGCCTGGTATCAACTCTATGAAAACTGTCCTTGGGCCGCTGGCTATGCCAGGGAAGGGATGATTGCTACCGATGCTTGCTGCACGTGCGGAGGGGGCAACAGACAGACAGGTTATTTAACGCCCGTGCTGACCTCGATACAGAGCTGGGGCTCTGTTCGCTTGCGCACGACTTCGGGCTACCACTTTGCTAGATCAGTGCTCACGTCCGCACCGCCGCCTTTGCCTGCCTCCAGCGGACTGCGATCGCTCGCACACTGTTTGGACGGTCTTGGCTTGCTGGGCGCTGCGTCGTTGGACGTGAGCGCGCTCGACACCTCGGGCGTCACCAACCTCACAGACTTTGCGTCAGGTACACCACAGCTGTTGCTGGTCGGGCTCGGCGGTTGGGACACGTCGGCGGTCGTGGACGCGTCGCGTGCCTTTAAGGGTAACACAGGCCCCTTGGCGGAGGTTGCATTCTGGAACGTGAGCGCGCTAGAGTACGCCGCGGAAATGTTTAGTGGCGCACAGTCCTTTGACGCGGACCTCTCGGGCTGGCGCCCCCGCCGGCTGGATGTTTTCTTTTGGTGTTATAATCCGTCCGGACCCTGTTGCGGAAAATCGCCCCAGAACACACACTCAGTCAAAAAATAGCTGCGAGCTCTAGCAACTGGCAAATTGGAACGGCCTGATTTTGCGGTGCGGGGTGAAGAAAGTGACACAGCCGGTACCAAACTAATGTGCCCAATAATATTATATATTGGGTTCCAACAACTAGTAACGCGAAGTGGGTCACTCAGAGTTTGGCGTCAGTTCGTGTTTTTACCTCACTTTTCTCAATTTGTTTCGTGACAGATGCAGGAGCTGGGAGACGCTTCTTCCATCGCTCTAGTAGCACATGAGCTAAGAAATCCCTTGTTGTAATAGGTCGGTTCTCTCTTTGTCTGCAAGGCGTTCATGGCGTGTGTGATGAGAGACTAGTTGGGACGGCCACCTCACACGGTCACTTGTATTCGTTTGCAGGTTTCGCTGAGGTGGGACTCAACCACAGCTCCTTGAAGGTTTCTCCTGGTTTACTATCCCGTTCTCTAAGACAGAGGCGGGATGCTTTCTTGTCTCCATTGCAAAATTCAACTACATTTCATCACGTCTCTGACGGTCTCAAGCTTGAATAGGAACATAGATTCAAACATACATTCAAACATGCATTCAAACATGCATTCAAACGTAAATAATAATAGTAATAGTAATAATAATAAATGTGCACCCCTCCATAATAATAATAATAGTAATAATAATAATAATAATAATAATAATAATAATAATAATAATAATAATAATAATAATAATAATAATAATAATAATAATAATAATAATAATAATAATAATAATAATAATAATAATAAGGTGTCGTATGTATGGTTAGGGTATGTGTACATGGTCGGAGAGTTAGGGAAGGGGATCCAAATTAGAACGAAATGTTAACTGAGCCCTTCAGTTAGTATTTGATTAATTTGGTTTAAGAAAGAAAGAAGAAGAAGAAGAAAAAAAAAAAGGAGAGATAGAGAGGGGAAAGAAGATCCAAACTAGGATGAAACCTTAACTGTGCCCTTCATACATACATACATACATACATACTTCCATACGCAGGACAAGGATGAGGCATTACGGCGTGTGCTTAGCTGCGGCATGTACATGAACGACCTGCTGAGCAAATACTTGGACATGGCCAAAGCCGAAGCTGCCAGCCTACAGACGGAGAGAGTCGCGTTTTCCCCGCACAAGGTGATCGGAGGAGCGTTCGAGCTCATGGAGGTGATTGCGACCCAGAAAGGACTTTTACTCGAGGTGTCGTTCGAGCACACAGTACCGCCCACGATGGTGAATGATCCTACTCGATTCCAACAGATCCTCTTGAACTTGATTTCCAATGCGATCAAGTTCACGGAAACTGGCTCCGTGCGCGGCGAAGTGTCGGTGCGGGGCGGTCGTCTGCAGGTGCTGGTGCGCGATACAGGCATAGGCATCACGCCCGAGTAGGATGCACGACTCTTTCAGCCTTACTCGCAAAGCGAACAATCCACGTTCCGGCGCTTCGGCGGCACTGGTCTAGGGCTAGCGCTGTGTCGACGTCGACGTCTGGCTAGACTCATGGGCGGCGATGTGACGCTGGCCGAAAGCCGTCCTGGCGAGGGCAGCACGTTCTGCTGCACCCTTGCTCTGCAGCGAGAGCACCTGTGCTGTTACCACCGGCTATGTTCCGGGTCAGCTCCTCGGCTGTTTCCCCGTCAATCTCCCCCCTTTCCCTTTCCCCGGCAATCTCCACGGCCAACTTCCCCCGTTTCGCCACCATTCGACAGCAATTTCCGGGCAAAGATATGACTGGCTTTGCAAAGAAGCACCCGTGCAGGGCCCTACTCGTGGACGACGCCTTAACCAACCGGACCATCATGCTCAAGTTTTTGTCTAGGTAAAATCATCCAGCTTTGATCTCATCGTTCTCCGTCAATCATCGTTCTCTGATGATTCTGTAGCCATCGCTTGCAAGCTCAGCATATGAGCTTCCAAGTGCCGTGCTAAACATTGTCGCATCTTAAATTTTGATTCAAAAATTGAGATCAAAGTCGATAATTTCTGTCTTTGAATGTGGTGCCAGGGCGGGCTACACCTCTGACTGTATCAAGATGGCAGAGAACGGGAAGGAGGCGTTGCAGGCGGTGAAGAGTGAAGCACGAGACTTCGATTTGATCTTCATGGATGTGAACATGCCTGTCATGGATGGGCTATCGATATTGCCGATGCCGCTGCCGGCTGAATGATCCGAACATGAGTGCAGGTCACAGTGGGAGGGGGAAAGTCCCGTCCAAACCAGGTTTGAACTACTTTGGACGGGTTTTCTTTATCGTTATATTTTAATGCAAACAGATGGCCAAGGGCAAACATCGCTACATCACCGTACGTGCTTTGCACTCTTTGAGGCGGACCGTGAGCGGCTGTATGACCGATCAGAGTAATGTCGAGCAGAATGCTTTGAGCTGCTACTTCGGTCAGAACTTAATACAGTTACCTCGGGAGTGCTGGTTGCATAGGATTCCGCGATCATAGGCACAGCATGGCTTTCACTGTGATATTTACCAATGCCATATGGCTGCTGCTGCTGCTGTAGGTGTAGACCTTGCATGATCGAGGAGACCATTGGAGGGATTGCTTGCACCGGTACAAACCCACCAGCCGGTGAATGCATCAAAGCATTCCTAACGTCACGACCTTGTGGATGTAAGGGACTTGCAAAATGTGGACTTGCGAACGAATGCCTGTTAGAAGCCTCCACCCGTGCCACCGCCCGCGCTGGAGCCGCCGCTGCCACTGCCCTTGCACGGCCGCATGTAGTGGGCCTCTTTCGCCTCCTTCTCCATAATATATCCACGCGGACCTTGTCCAGGAGGAGTTTGTTGTAGGCTTGCGTTGGGCTGAGCATTCGTTCCTGTCGGATCAAAACCCAATTTGATAGTGAATACGTAGACAAAATGTGCATGTATTAGTGTACGCGAATGTATGTAAAATAGTTTAAAACATAGATAGCAAGCAAAGAGATACATAAGATCAAACAAAAAGAGAAGGAGATTCAGTGAGAGAGATAGAGAGTTAGATAGAGAGTGAGAAAGGTGAGAGCGAGAGCGAGCGAGCGAGCGAGCGAGAGAGAGAGAGAGAGAGAGAGAGAGAGAGACTAACAAAGAAAACGGCTAACTAGGGGGGGGGTCACTTTTTCCGAAATTTTTCAAGACATTATGTCAATTTCTCCCAAACTAACAGGAGCTTATTTATATTGCTTCCACTGTTTGTAGAAAGCATAGGAATGATAATAAAAAGTGTTTTTATTAATGTTAAATCACTTTAACTTCAAAAAAAAGACTGATTTTTAACCGGTCTGAAACCACGTTTTACGACGATTTTTCTATGTTTATTTGGTGTCGGCAATCAGAATATAACAGCGTGCCGTTGCGATAACAAAGGAAACCAGCTTTATTTATCATTATAGCATTATTTTACTTTATTTTCCTCACTTCTACTCACAAATTAGCTTGCGGACTTAGTTTTTTTTTAGGTAGGGGGACGTGTCGGGAGGGGAAGGATAGAGGAGGAGTGGAACGGAGAGAAGCATGCAACGAAGATGCAATTGATTTGCACACATATCGTTTTAAGCAAATATAAATTAATCATTATAATATTACAGAAGCTTAGTTGGATTTGAAATTGATCTGAATGATAGGTGCTCACGTGCACACGCAGGCATCAAAAAGATCAAAGTGTATCTCCAAGTGCCTACAAAAAAAAAACAAGCTGATTGCATGTACGAGCGAGGATAGCCTACCTTTGCATGCATACACATGTATTATTTGTGATTCAATGCCATTGATGCTAGAGCAAACTCAAACCAAGGTGATGAGTTAGTGTGGGTGCTGGGCGTGACGTTAACGTTCCGGGGAGGTGTGGTGTTTACACAAGAATCACGAGCTTGCAATATAGCAAGAAGTTTTGCAATATCGCTAGTCTCGTTATTCTGTTTGTTTTTCTTAGTTTTTCTGCTCTTTGGCTGCTGTTGCTCTTCTTCAGTATCTTCTTCGTCTGCCTCATCGTTTACTTCAGTCTTACCTCTTTTCTTCCTGTTCTGTTTATTCTTCTCTTTTTCCTTGGCAAGCCTCTCCTTCTCCTCTTTTTCCTTGGCAAGCCTCTCCTTCTCCTTCTCCTTCTCCTTCTCTCTTTCCTTCTTCTCCTTCTCCTTCTCTCTTTCCTTCTTCTCCTTCTCCCTTTCATTCCTCTCCTTCTCCCTTTCCTTCCTCTCCTTCTCCCTTTCCTTCTCTCTTTCCTTCCTTTCCTCTTCCTTAGCCTTGGCCATGTCTGCCAACAGCTTGCTGTGAGCCTCCAGCATGGTGTTAAGGATTGATCTGACTCCTTCCTCTGACACGCCACCAGCTGCAGTCTCCTAAGCATCATTGTATATGTGTTGATTTTTGCACACACACACACAAACAAACGATTTTGATACCTTTTTGTTTCCGCCAGTCTTCGTGACCTTTCCCCCTACAGAGAAATCTGACGTTTGCTTGATGACAAGGAAGACGAGAATGAGGAAGAAGATGAAAAGAAGACAAAGAAAGAAAAAGAAATACCTTTTGGAGACTTCTTGCTTGATTTAGGCTCCGGCTGAATCTCTTCCTCCTGAAGTTCTCCGACGATCTCATTATCCGCCAAACTTCCTGTTCACATTAAAAAAAAAAAAAAAAAAAAAAAAAAAAAAAAAAAAAAGAACGCAAAGTTGTGATATATATGTATGTCTACAATGCTGTCATGACATAACGCTTAAATGTAAAGCAAACATACCATGCTTCAATTTCTTTACTCGTGACGAAGACCGAGGTTCCCCCAGGTGAGTGAGCTCCCTCTTGCGCTGCAGAGCAAAGGCAACATAATTAAGAATGCAAAAAATAAAGCAACGTGCAAAGCAAAGGCAACATAATTTTACCCGGTTCGCTTCCTGGATCAGCAAAATCTCCTTCTTTCTCCACTTGCGCAAAATCTCGGGATTGGTCGGGTTCCCGACAAGGGGCAAGAGCATGGGTTTGACTTGGTTTTTAAAGTTCAATGGAGACGGAGGCAAAAGACAGGAATGCTTCAGGTTGAAACAATAAAAATTCAACAACTGAAACTCCTGCTTCTTATCACCCGTGCTATCCGGATCCAAGTCGCGAAGCGCCAGGATGGAGCGATGAGAACCTCAAACAAAGTACACGAATCTGAGTGTACTATAATCAGAATATACATATTATTTCAAATATTAATAATATTATGAGGGCATTTCAACCCCCCCCCCCCCCCCCGGAACCCGTCTCCGGAACCCGTCCCGGAATCCGTCTTCGGAACCTAGTGCATGTGAGAAAAATATACTTCGGTTTATCTCATACTTGTTCTTGCTGCGCCAATCATCAGGAAAAGTGATTGCCAGCCTATTAGCAAAAGAAAGAAAATGCAGGCAGAAGCAATCATGAATTTACCCAGGAGCGTTTTGGGAAACTTCCCCCTCCGAAGTCTCCACTTGCGTGACCTCGTCCAACTTGAAATTGTTGTAGCGGGTGAGATACACCCCGATCACCGCCGCGGTCTCCCGCAGCTTGCCGTCATCGGTGTAATGCTTCATCAGCAAACTAAAAAATATTCAACATCAGCCTGGCTACTTCCCCCTCCCCACCCCCGCTACCGACAACATAAGTCGCGACACAACCACAAAAAAACAACAGCAACCAGCCAAAAGTAGGGGGGATAGCGATAGAAACTCATGAAAAACAAAAATAAAACAAAAGGAAAAAAAACAGCGGCAAAAACACTCATACCGGAAGCGACGCGAGCCCCCCGCCCCCCCCCCCCCCCCCCCCCCCGCTACCGACAACATAAGTCGCGACACAGCCACAAAAACAACAGCAACCAGCCAAAAGTAGGAGGGATAGCGATAGAAACTCATGAAAAACAAAAATAAAACAAAAGGAAAAAAAACAGCATCAAAAACACTCATACCGGAAGCGACGCGAGCCCCCCCCCCCCCCCCCCCCGCTACCGACAACATAAGTCGCGACACAGCCACAAAAACAACGGCAACCAGCCAAAAGTAGGGGGGATAGCGATAGAAACTCATGAAAAAACAAAAATAAAACAAAAGGAAAAAAAACAGCGGCAAAAACACTCATACCGGAAGCGACGCGAGCCTCCCCCCCCCCCCCATCCCCCCCCCGCTACCGACAACATAAGTCGCGACACAGCCACAAAAACAACAGCAACCAGCCAAAAGTAGGGGGGATAGC